>SCDY01000694.1:0-49324 GCA_004143825.1 Drosophila micromelanica | reverse complement strand
ATGGGGTCGGAGATGCTTCCTTCTGCCTGTTACATACATTTGCACAAAACCATTATACCCTTTTTTACCCATTTTCAATGGGTTCAGGGTATAAAAAACTAAACAAAAATCAACCTAAATTTTAAAATATTTTTTGAAGGTTTCAAATGCCTATCAAATAGAAAATATTTCTTTTATACCGGACAAAACGTGTTTTCTAGAGCTTTGCTATTCATATGGCAGCATTGAAAGACATTTACAAAGGCTTTGTTAATTTCGATTTAAGGCTTCTATTTATAGAATGTTGCAGGTGCCCCAAACTGCCGCATATTGTCGCATGTGATGTGCACGGCGATTTACATGTGTTTGGGGTGGCCACATCATCCGGCGAATCGGGACGCATTGATGTGTAAATAATTGCAACTGGCTGAAAAGCCACAAACACATGTTCCCCATGTGCCCCATTCTGTGTGCAAAATATGAGTAAATATTTTAACTAAAGTCAAGTGAAGTCATTCAGTTGGACATTTACTAACTTGGCATTACACAACCGACTAAACACTGGGTCAGTCCATCCCCCACAGCCCTCCCCCCTCACCTCATCTCGTTAGTGGGGTGACTTTACTTTGCGTACTAAAATAACCGGAAGTAAGTGAATTTTTAATGCTTGATTTCACTGGACTAACGGACAGTTCACAGCCCACAGCGCAGCTTTAGGAATTGAATTAGTTGTCAGTGCAGCCAAAATTTGAGTAACTCCCTCTTAAAGCTATTCTCCAAATACCCAGCGCAGTTAATTAGACGCTTGCACACATTCGTATTGCCTAAATCGTGGTGGCAGCAACCCGTTCTGACCCAGTTCCATCGACACAGGATAATTAATGCAATCACTGTCCAATCACATCGCTATCACAACTTAGCAAAGGGCGGCACACTGATTAACAAGCTGCCAGAACATTGCCACGCCCCCACCCACCTGTGTTCACCTTACTGTGTATCCACAATAATCTATGCCAAACGCAGACAATGTCCTGCTTCTAATCGTGTGGCCCACAACGTGTGGGAGATATGATTGGGTGTCAGAACACTGTTTATTCTATTATTAGTTTTAGGTTTTCATTTCTCAAAAATGTTTCTATTCGATTTAATTTGTTACCTGAGTTTTAATTTGTAAAGACAAAGTAATGCCTAATTAAATGTATTTTTGTGCACTGAAATTATTTATTTTAAAATTGAAATAGCTTCAACTGTAAGATTTTAGGATTTTCAATCTGTTAGATTTTCACTTCAACCAACCAAAAGTTGTATTTTTCGACTTTACCAAATTTAATTGCTCCGAAAAGTTTAAACTGGTTCGTAACTGAAGAGAAACTTATTTACTGTGAACCGTTTTGCAAATCGACACGAACTGAGCTCGTTTGCTGCACCACATTTGCAGGTAAAGTTGAGAATAAATCTTCTTTGTCACAAACTAATGTTAATTGCTTAAACACGTGCAGCCAAACAAAGTAAAAAGGGAAGCTCACAAAAATACGTCAGTTGCATTCAGGTGTCAAAGTTAACACCTATCGGGATAATGAACTCATAGATATGATACTATTCCTAAGTATCCCTTTCTGTGCAATTATCTAGAATTTATCAAATATCTGAATAAAAAACTTTTTTTTAGGGATGCCTCAAAAAATATTTTATAAAATCCAGTATATCAATTTAAAGTTAGAAATAACGTATTTTAAAATAAATTGCCCTAAGCCGCACTATAAAATTTATCAAGTATCATAATCTGAAAACTCTTCTTACTTTTAACTTCTTTCTTTTTCCCTTGTTTTTGTCAATGTTTTTAATTAACTTTAAGTAAATTGGCTCTTCTACCAAATTACCATAAACTGTTACACAAAACTTGAAAAACTTTTGTCTCAGTTAATACTTTTCGACAAACCCGTCAACGCCATTTCCGGTTTGCCCCTTGCCACTGGCTGCCGCCTCTTCCCCTTTGCCTGCTGCCCACGCAGCCAATCTGTATGAAAAGTCTGGAGTTGCATTCAAGTGCACAATGCTCTGTCATTCTGCTGTGTCAAGCTGTAGTCACTTTTGGCTTGTTTGCTGCAAATTTGTCAAACTGTAAAGCTAACAGCAGAAATTCAATTTCATGCAGCCAAGCAGCAAAATTGCCTGACCCCCAACGCGATATAAGTAAAATATCGCAGTATATACGTATTTTGTTATTTTACAAATTGGCTCAAACCGGGGACAACAGTGCAAGAACAACAGTGCCTGCAAATGTCTTGACAAAGTCAACGTTGTCTAAAACAATGTATCCGAATTTGGATACAGGGTGCACTTTTTAAGCACTCGCTTATGTTAAAACATCAAAGCAAGTGCCTCAAGTTTTAACATAAGTGCAAAATACTCAAAAAAAAAGGCAACGAATTTTTTTGAAAAAAATTAAACGAAAAACAGCAGCCATTTATTTCTAATTTTAAATCGATAACTATCGATGGTTTAAAAAAAAATTTTTAGATTCCTTTTAAATATCATTTAATAATGGTGTTTTTCATAATTAAATCGATGCTCTTTTATAGATAAATCTAATTTTAAATCAATAAATATCGATTGCTTATAAAATTTGGATGTACGTCGATCGAAGCTGAAGAAGTCTTTTTAGATTGTTAACTAAACATAAACAATTTAAAAAAATAATGGTGTTTTTCATATTTAAATTGAGACTCTTTTTTAGATAAATGGACGCATAGATTACTATCAACACTTTTTTGTAGTTGAATATAAAAAATGTTCGATGTTCATTTCGGATTAACACTTCATAAGTGCTGAAAATTTTAAAACGATCCCTAAAAGGGAATATTAAATGTTGGTTTTGATTAACCCTAGCACAATTGCCTGCCACTTTATCCAAGAGGCTGAAATCATCTAAATTATTGTCTACTTAATGCTGCAGCAAGCTGAACACCCTGTAAATTCGATTTTTTTTTTTTGTATATATTCTTACATATTGTGACAAACGCAGTCTCATATGTGAGACGTGCCGAGTGGGGGTCACGATTTTCATTAGTTGCATTTGCCACACAATGCGTAGACAACAGCATCTGAGCCAGGCGACAATGCCACAATTAGTTGCATGAACCCGTTGTTGCTGTTGTTGTTGCTCCATCATAATGTTATTGGGGCATTATCGCGTAACGGTTTTGCCGCACAAAAATAGCTGCAAGGGTTGGCGCTTGACAGCAACCAAAATATTGATCAAACAATTTTTTGACGTTTTCCATTGTGTGGCAAGTTGAGCCATTTATGCGAATCCCCGGCACAAGTACAGTCGCATAGTTCAACCAGTTAGTTAGTCAGTCAGTTAGTTAGTGAGTCAGTTAGTTAGTAAGAGTCGAGCAGGGTGGAAGACGGCAGAGGACAACGGTTTTTTTGGCGCCCCTAGCCAAAAAGCAACGCGTTTGCTCCGCGTGCAACGAAACAAAAACAACAAAAACCAAAGCACAAAACGAACCGAAACATGCCCATTCACTGGGACTGGGATTGGGAGCACGAGCACGGACACGGACACGGCTACGAGCATGGCGGAGCACATTTCCACTGGCCGCCAAGGCGGCACTGGTCAACGGGCGAGCCGAAGTGCCGACAGCGACGGTACTATCTGTCCCACGAGATGGACGTGTGCGCGCGGGAGTTCCATCTGCGGGTGGACGACAGCGCCTGGTGTCACGGCTCCTGTCTGGTAGGGCGGGTGGTCATCGAGGCGGGCACCGAACCGGATTCGCTGGGCCGCGGCACCTTTAAGGTGGTGCTGGACGTGCATCACTTCCAGCTGGCCGAGCTGTCGGTCAAGGCCAAGAACAGCGACACCATCTGCGTGGAGGGCAAACAGGCGGACGATCGGGCCGAGAAGGGACAACTGTGCATCACGCGCGAATTCACACGGTACTACAAGCTGCCGCGGCACTATGATGCCACCCAGGCGCGGGCCACCTTCTCGGCGGACGGCATACTCGTGGTGACGGTGCCAGCACCACCCAAACTGGATGACGTCGAGCGTGCGGTGGAGATCGAGCCCACCGGCAACTACTTCGGCAGCATTGCGGATCCCAGTGCTGCCATGGCCATTGAGCAGGCGGCCAACGCAACGTCCGGTGATGGTGGCGAGGCTAATCCTGCTGGCACAGCGACGGACAAATGAAGCTGGCGACATCTGGCGGCTGCGCGTGCCTGGCGCCCACTCTCCAAATGGAAGAGGCGCCTCCTGCGACGCGTCAAGGCCGCCAGAGGCAGTTGCTCAGCTTGAAAGAAGCCTTGAAGAGTATGCGAGAGTATGTTGACCAATAATGTTCGAAGATCAGCCAATGCTCCAAATGCAAATGCATCCGCAGCACATTCCACGCATCCGCGCACCCACAATAATGGAGTACTCCACATTCCATTCAAGCTAGTTGAATTGTTCAATGCGTTCTTGTTAACACCTAGTGAAATTGTTTTAAGCGTTATCAAATATGGCCCACTAGAATCTATAACTATAACAGCGTTATCTGATAAGGTTTTATGTCTTTACTCTTGGAATTTGCTTAAACCCAAAATAAAGGACTTTATCTTAAGCACACCAAACTGAGCCCAGGCATTATTTATTTATTGGAAGCATTTTCTAATGTATTTATGTATTCTATTTACTTTAAGGAACACATGGTTACATTCTTATATATATGGGAAATTTTAAATATGTGTTCAGATTTGTTGAGACGTTTTAATTTTATATCTCCCAAAGTTTTGAAGCTAGATGTATATAAGTATGTAGACATATTTCTGATGACGTCCCTAAAAATAGCAAAACAAAATTTTGATAAATATGCATACTAAGGGCGTGGCAAAATTATAAAATTTATGTATATTGCGCATGGGAAAATTAATTTCCCACAATTTTCAAAGCTAGATTCACCAAATTTGCAAACAATTTTCTAAGAATAATATCCAAATACAGAAGTCGATATTTATATAAAAAAATTATACTAAAAAAAAAATAATAATAATAATAATAGTAATAATAATAATAATAACAATAATAATAATAATAATAATAATAATAATAATAATAATAGTAATAATAATTATAATAATAATAATAATTATTATAAAAATAATATCAATAATATTTGACTATTTTAACTAACTTCAATGTTCGTATGTTCTTTTTAATATTGTTTTTCACACTTCCTGCTAATATATCCGGCCTTTGGCATATTCATTTCGATTTTCGCAATGACACTCGACAACCCTGTCACGTGCTGTTTCATTAACGTCAAATTTGAATAAAATTCACTTACACCTAGATCCTGCCGCCGGCGATGGCACCCCTTAACCCTTCACCCTTGAACCCCCCTCAATGCGGACGCCAATAAAATGGGAAAGTCGGAAAAGGCAGCTGCTTGTCAGCAGAAAAAAAGGAAATGCTGCTGCAGGTTTGACCTTAACCAAAGAGAGGAAATGCCGGCATGATAACAATAACAAAATACGTTGTATGGCCAGCAATATGCCAAAGGGTAAATAAT
This sequence comes from Drosophila micromelanica, assembly GCA_004143825.1. Lineage (NCBI taxonomy): Eukaryota > Metazoa > Arthropoda > Insecta > Diptera > Drosophilidae > Drosophila > Drosophila micromelanica. Next base: position 43,784 of record SCDY01000694.1, on the reverse strand, counting down.
ACGAAAATTTGTTAAGGAGTGGGGCAAAAAAATATGTGGGGCGTTCATTTTTTTTTTTTTTTTTGTTTCGGAACGAGGAACAAGGACCCGCGCCAATGTCTGTCACTTTAACACGTTGACCCAGCGACAGGCAGACAGACAAAGTATGTTATTTAAAGCTTAACATTGCGGCTGTTAGAAGGCAACTGTTTTGGTAACAGCGGCATGTTAAAGTTTAATCGACTCTGCGAAAAGCCAATCAAGCCTTTGGCCTTTTGGCCTTTTGGCTGCTACGTTTTGGGGCAGCCTAGTTATAAGCAATGTATTTTATTTTTTTTTGTCTTTGCTTTCGCTTTTGCAATTTAGTTGTTGAGACACGTTTTCCTGTAACGATTGTAATGAAATTTGTTACAGCTTGAAGTGAATTGTGTGAGGCGCAGGCCCAAGTCTCAGACTAAGAACGCAAAAAAAAAGCTTGTAGGGGTCGGGTGTAACCAACTGAGCAATACTCTGCTTACAGTTTAAAAACAGTCAAATGCGATACCATTGACATATGATTTTTTAAAATTATTTTAACTTAGATTAGATTAGACTAAATTTCTGAATTTTTTCAACATTTTTTAAGAGTTAGAATATGTATATATAAATTTTTTAAAAATTCAAATTTTTATCGTCAAAGATCAAACGCACATTGCACACAAACAACACTCGATTTTTCACTTTGCAAACAGGGTATAGAAAATTGCAAACGTCGGCGTCGCAGTCACGCAGAAGGACAACAACTGGAATAGAAGCGAAAAACGCGCCGCGTACTTTGTCATCGTTTTATTTTTATGTGTAGTTGCGTTTAATAAAGTTTTTATATGACTCCAAGACATTGAGGTCTATGCACATGTGTATGTATGTGTGCGTATTTTGGGGCGCTCTGTGTCGTATTTCTAATCAAGTTACGATTATGGGGCCCAGCAGCAGCTTTAATGGATTGCTAGGACAGCGGTCCTTGACATACAGATTTATTCATATTTACGAGCGTTACACAACCAACGCATAAAACATTCAGCAGCAAAGTTAGTTCACAATTTCAATTTGCCACAGAAAAAAAAAAACAAAATAAAATGAAATACAAGCAGTGTAAACACCTACATGCCAATTTTATGAACTCATAAAACCATTGCGATGGATTTGTATTTCAAAGCCCAAAGGCTTTTGCGGTGTTGGTCATATAAAAATCTAATCCCTGTCCGAGCTCCTGTTCCTGTTCGTCCATGTGACAATCGGAAAGAAACGGGACGAGACGAGACGAGAGATCGCTCAGAGCTATTGTTGTTATTTTATGGGCCTGATTCGACATATGTTTGTTATTTATGCATATTTTCTCTTATATAGCCAAGAAGCTGATTTTGGCTGTGTTGCTTTAGGCCAATGGGCGGGCGGTTCATTTTATTGTTACTCACTTTTTTCAATCGATAATCGAGAAGCGAAATTATGAGCAATGCGGCAAGAAATAATATTACCGCAACAACTCAATTTAAAGCAAATAAAAACGTTGCAGTCGGGCGTAACCGAGTGCGCCATACTCGTTTACCACTTTTAACAGTGAACAACTGTCTTCATTACTATTGATTTTTTTTTTTTTTTTGAATGGTGTGTAAGATTTTGTGTAAATTTTTCCAAGTATTTTCTGCTCGATATCTTCTATTTTATGGAATGTCGATATAAATTTTATTAAACTAGATTTTAAAATTGCCCCAATAGTCTCGTTCCAAAAAATCATGACACTTCATTATTTCCATCAATTTGCCACGCCTCCAAAAGGCGCATACAAAAAAGTTTAGTGCGATCTTTATATATGTTTTATATATTTTGATATATCTGGCTTTAAAACTGAGAAAGATAATTAGTGTAAATAAATTGGATACTCTTATCATAAATTTGAATTACATTTTTCCTTTTTTGAATGCAGATATTTGTGAAGTGTATCAATTCACGTCAATAACTGTGAAATCGTTGCCGTTTATGAGCTTACAATTGATATGCAATTTTGGCATTCAAAATGAAGCAGACAACTTTATGGCCAATGATATTTTATGGACGTTTCTGTGTGAATTTCAAAAATCAGAGCAGCTTCAAAATAAAAACGTATATGTAGGGAACAAACCAAGGCAGCCAGAAACAGCACGGAAAGCCTTCTAAATACCCACATTGCCACACTCTATAATCATATTAACACACACACATACCCACAAATGCCGTTACAGTTATCGTTGCAACTGCCTTTGGATTGCACTGCAAGTTTACAAGGATCCTGTAAATGGGAATTCAGCTTGGAAAGGCAGCGAATCTAAGCTCCCAACTATGGAATTCAAAGATTTATGCTCTTTAAATTATCCTTCCTTCTTTGGTTTTGCTTCGAATTGTACAAAACTAAACTCATTGAAAGTGGGCTTTAAGGGGTAATATACAAATGTATATATATGTATATATAAGGAGGCACCTCCGATCCTGTTGATATATTCTTCATCAGCTTCATTAGCCGTGTCTATTTGGCTATGTTCGTTCGCCTTGATCACAGAACTTCCGTATATATAATACATAGATCAAGTTCATTTCAAATGATCGAAAATGTGTACGGCTTACTATCGATATTTATCGGTTTTTGAGCAAATCTCAGAAACCATCAAATTTGTTTTAATTTGTTCTCCTGAAGCGGGCGCAGTTAAAGATTTTTACCTTTTAATGCTGACAAATGCAAATTTGATGCAACTAGTATATGATCGATAATTATCGAAGCAGCTAAGCACTTTAAATGCTAAAAAATGAAAAATGGATGCAACTATTTATGTGATTGATAATTATTGAGACAGCCAAACACTTTAAATGCTGACAAATAAAATATTTAATGCAACTAGTTATATGATCGATAACTATCGAGGCAGCTAAGCACATTAAATGCTGAGAAATAAAAAATTTATGCACATAGTTATATGTTCGCAGCTAAATATTTAACATGCTGACAAATGAAAAATTGATGCAACTAGTTATATGATCGATAATTATCGGCGCAGTTAAACACAGCCTACGCTGCACATTTTATCACATTGCTATTGCTTGCGTTTAGTGCACATCCGTGTTCGTGTCACGCGCCCATCTCTACGGGCTGCAGACTCTGTTCCTCAGTTCTCTTTAACTTTGCGTTGTGGTCCTCTTGCCCGGCCCTCATGTGAGTACGTATTTGCGTAACAGTTTGGTATGTAATTGTATTAGGCGAGCAGTATCCAGCACTAATGCAGCTTCCTGTTGCAGTTGCTGTTGTCTGGGGCCGTTACTGTTGCAGTGTGTTTGCTGTTTTTGCGGTTTCTGGGCTGCTGCATTTAAGCGTTACGCACTTCCTGCACAGAATGTTATTACTTCCGTTGCCGTTTAATTGATTTTGAAGGTGCGTAACGACAGTCACAGGCACACAGGTATAGGTATAAGTATAGAGCACAGGTATAGGATAGAGGTACAGTAACTGGCACTGGCAAAATCTTGCGCCGTTGGCCATTAGCAAATTGTGGGTTAAGTGCTTTGTATGCTTGGCAATGCCACGCCTGCCATAAACGCTATTTTGGCCACTGCAGCTGTGCAAAATTGCTTGACGCACTCTGTTGAGGACCGGTTGCGGTTAACGGTGCCTGTTTTAACCACACTTTCGTTTTGTGCGGTTTTCGGGCACTTATTTTTTTGTTCAATGTTATGAAGTTGTTATCCTTGCTGCCGTCGTTAGCCATGCGTAAAAGTTATTAGTGGAATGCACTCACTAAACTTGCGTTCACTCGAACCATCAACTGACAGGTTGAGCGGCCTGGTTAACTGTTGTTGTAGTTGTTGGTTGTTGTTGTTGTTGCACCCAAAAACCCCAAAACAGCACTTAAGTTGCTGCCCCAGTTGGGTTTTGCCTTTGGTTACGGCTTCTGTTTGCATTTGGATTGCGGGCTTACTTCAACACCATCAACATCCTCTTGCGGGCTCTCAGGTAAGCAGGCAAGCACTAAAATTCACTAATCTACAGAAAGGAGACTCCGCATATTTGAGCTCCATCAATTGCAACTCTTGCTAAGCTCCTCCTCCGTGCTGAGATTCGGCATTTACATATATATTAAGCGAGAATTTAAATATTTAATTTTAACTGCTTTGCTTATTTGTTTCGCTTTCTAGTTTTTATATTTCTTTTATTAAAATTCTCAATAAGCTGTGAAAACTATTACTCATTACTCATTTTTTATGTCACAAAAAACAACTTTTGCAATAAATCGGCCAACAGCTGTGCCTGACAAGAACAAATTTACGCAAACACATAAAACAAAAATAGGAAATTACATAATATTTTAATTTTATTGTCAACTGCTGAATTCATTAGGCTTTGTTTGTTTGTTGACTGTACCTTTTTTTGTTTTTGATTTTAGTTTTGACATATTTCAAGTTTATTTATTAAACACATCATTTGTATACCCTAGGTTTAATTTAATTTATTAAGGCAAAATTGAATTGTCGAAAACTAAAATTTTATATGCAAGCCAAATTTTTAATATGTAATATAATTATAAATATAAATATAAATATAATTTTGATAGCCGGCAACTATAATATCTAAAACTAACTAGAGACAGAAAAATTTATATTTTTAATGATTTATTAAATATTCTAATTATTTGCCAACAATTTAAAAGAGGCAATTTTGAACGAATTTAATAACTAATATTTGCCATAAATAATTAAAAATATCTATTTTTTGTATCATCAAATAATAAATGATAAATATTAAATTCTTAAACAAACTTGCAGGTATCATATATATTTATTCTATTTAGTTCAGTATTCATGTTATATTAACAGAAATGATTTTCTCTTAATTAACCCATATTTTGAATGTTATTTTTGGCTTTCGACAAGTACCTTAATTCATTTGCTCATTAATCTATTAACTATCCCAAAAATCTCTCAACTGATTGCTCGATGCTCTCAACGTATCTAATTAGGCGCACATGTGAATATATTCGCATATGTAGAGACAAAAAAAAAGAAGAGAACATGTTCGTGTTAGGATGATGTCTGCCCTGAGGCAGTCAAACATCGGCAGCAGCCGACGAATAATTTTGACCCGTTTATCCACCCGGCCATTGCCTATGCTTAATTTGCAACAATGCCACCGACGCATCAACGAAAAACATTTCGAAAAACATTTTCAAGTGAATCATGTTGGCTGCTAATTGACTTCGAGCCGCAGTATCCGCGATTGTTTTCACATTAGCACACACAAATACACACAAATACACACACACAGAGTGCATTTTTAGCTGCGGCATGATAACTGAGCTGATATTAGTGGGTCAATTAGCGGGGGAGCTGCATCCGCTCCAATTCATTTGCGGCTCTTGTGTATTGGGTGTGAAAATAAACGCATCGACTGACACAAGTGCGAAAGCGAAAGTTTTGCCTCTTAATTAACTGGCCCGACTAAAAGCTACAAATTATCACAATATTTGTACAGCATGTAATCAGCCAAAAAGGTCGAAAGTATTTTATTGCCATATTGAACATTACTATTGCAGGGAAATTTGGACAACTGTACTGCCACCGGAAACGAAAGATGTCTACACGGCCATTTTGGGCGTTACCAAAGCGAGTCGCATCGATGAGGGCGTTTACAGTTGTAAGGTAAGCCTGATTTGATTTATTTAAGCACACTAATCGAATTACCAACTGATTTATAACTTATTTCCAAAGCTGAAACCAAGGTCTAATTTTACCTCAAAGTCATAAACATGTTGTTTATTCTTTTGTTAGTACAACAAAAAAAGCCCATCTATTTTTACCTCCTCCTGTTGCAACTGTTGTAATTGTTGTTGCTGTAGCATGTCAATATTTTTTACAAGCCATTTGCGTAATATGTTATTTGCCAAGCCATAAACAATAAACAAAAATGGTTACCGGGCTGCGGCTTGGTTAGCAGCTTTTTAGGTTTAATGGCCTGGAACAGTTTAAAGACTTAGTAAGTGCTACTAAACCCCGAAAATGCCATTGGCCAGAAAATCCGCAAAGCACCCAACAGTTAAGCAAATGTTTGAAGCCCTTAGATTAAAATTTATTTGGGGTCCAGAAAAAATAAAGAATGGAACACGCACAAATCAAAAAATAACCCACTTTCCAAAACGATTTCTTTTCCTTCTTTACACTTCTGCTCGCACTTTTTTGCATATTTTAATTTGGCTAATTAAAAGGCCACGTTACAGTGCAAATGAGGAAAAGTTGAAAGTAACTTTGTGGCATTTTACGGGGTTTATTGTTTGTGTTGTCTTCCCACTGTTTGTTGATATGCCAGCTTAACGCTTGGCAATTAAACTGATTAGTCCGCCAAGAGTTTCCGTAGATCTCACAAATCCTGGCAGGCAATTCAAAATAAATTAACACCAGCATCAGAGAATACAGATTATCAAAAAACCTTTCCATGGAAATTAGGTTGACATTTTAATTAGACTTATGGATGGGATTACCTGGCGCCCACATTTAAAAACTGGTTTGTCTTGGATTGTTAACAAAATTTTGTAAACATTTTTTAAACAATAAACAAACACAAATTTGTCTATTAAATGCCAAAGATTATATTTTTTATAATTTTTATATTTATCATTATGCTCAGTCTAGCGATATACCAGGTTAATTTAGTTGGAATTTTGAAATATATTTATATATATATATATTTAAATTTTTGTCATAGAATTTTTCAAAATTTTGTGAAGTCAAGAACTCTATTTAAGCCAATTGTTTCTATAAATGCTCCGAGTTTTATGTACAAGATAGAAGCATATTGCAATTAATAAATTTTGAATTACCATTTGGTTTAAATATTGACGTAAAGAAAACGAAAATATAAAGAAAATATCACAATCTTTATACAAATTTAGTTCGCTCAAATAATGCACTGTGTCTTAAATTATAATCATTATTTTTTCTGCTTAACTCATTTTTCTATCGAACTAAAACAAAAAAAAATGTACTTAATAAAGTTTTAAAATTGAAAACATTTTATTTCTTCATTTTCGTGACATTTTCATGTTTGTGCTTGTTTTGCCGGATTTTTAAGCTAGCATATTTCTCCCCCCCCCCCCCTGTTTGGCGGATTTGTTGAGCTGCAATTTGAACTCGGCGCTATAAATTCGCTCACTTTAAGACCGCAAAGAGCAGCAGCTGTTGCTGGCCATCGACCGTTTGGCTAACGAGCGAACATTTTCTTAAAGCCCAGCGCCAATTGTATTTAATGCCATGTCCGAGCACCCCAGGAGGATTTCGCAGTGTGTTTGGTTTTCTATATGGCTGGGCTCCACGCCCCAACACTTTTTAGCTTTGGCTGTGCTGCTTTGGGTCCTGTTCCTGTTGCCGTCGCTTTGTGCCTTTGGTGCGCCTAGTGCCGCTCTCCCTCTCTCTCCCCCTCTCTCTCCCTCTCACTCTCTCTCTCTCTCTTATTACTGTCGCTATGTGGTCCACGTAATGGCAGCATCAGATCAAAGGCAAGCAAAGCACTTGCTGGAATCCCCGTTTCGGTTTTATGAATGAGGATGAGAGAGAGGGGTAGGGGAGTGGAGGGGAGGGGGTGGGTGCGCGCAGCCTTCAAGAAATTGACGTTAATCAGCGTGCTGTGCTCGGAGTTTTTTTTGTGCCTTGGAGGACGTGCTTAATGCACAATCCCCAAAAGGTTGATTGTTGCCGTCTTGACTTAAAACTGAAAAGAATAAATCCTTTACGATAAGATGCGCCTCAAGGTCCGACTGTTGTGCGGAACGTCAATAATGTGTGTGTGTGTGAGTGTGTGTGTGTGGCTAACCACATCCATTAGACTCTGGGGACCCTATCATTTCCATGACTCAAAAGCCACACACAGAAACACAACCAGTCCCACGGGACTTATAAGCATAATGATTACTTATTTGTATAGCAGGATATTAAGCAGCAATTAGTATATTAGCGACAGGAAAAACGGCGGATGGGAGTTCGAAATTGAAAACTATTTAACGATTTTGTTTATTGCACGTTAATACGACGGTATAAAAAGCATTTAGTGAATGAAAACAGCAGCATTAAACGCTCTAAATTTACTGACTGAACTGAATATTTCGGTAATTATTGTCCAAATAGTAATGTTAAAAAAAATCGAAACGTCGATGTAGCAACTTTAATATAGATAATAGCGCTGCACTTCGATTTTTAATCGATCATCTGTTTTTTTCGAAATATCGATGTAACTCAATTATTTCTTATAAACAAATGATTCTGTTGAAGATTAATTTTAACTCGAAGTAATTATTTTTTTTAATGTCGACGTATCGATGATTATCAATACAGTTTTTTAATTCTATTTAAAAAAATTTTATGTCAGCTTTTTAAGACTTTGTGCAATTTCTAGAAAACATATCACACAACGGGCCCCACCTTTACAGTCTTTATTTTTTAAGTGGTATCCAAAAAATGTGATGTTTCTACTTTCCATAATCTCTAAGATAAGCTCAAAAACAAATACTTATCGATTTTACGAAAACGGGGCAGGATATCTATTATAAAATTATTTGTGTCTCAAGGGAGCCATGTCAAAGTTACAATAATTAAACAATAAGATATTGTCAAAAATCGAGTTGATAAAAAAAATATATATAGATTTTTAGAAGACGGAGAAGAAAGACGAAGACGATATATGAAATATATTATAACATAATTCGTGTCTCGAGGAAGCCATATCAAATATATGATAATTATACAATTAGATATTCTTAAAAATTTGGGTCAAATAATTTGGGTCTCCTAGGAGCCACATATCAAAGATAGGATAAATATACAATTTGTGTACATGTGTGTTTTCTTAATCGCGTCATTAGCAAAAAAAAAAAAAAAAAAATTAGGAAACTAGGCGAATAATCTTCACTGTTGCAGTAGATGTGAAACTGATTGCAGTGGCAAAGTACACCAAAGAGTTTTCCTTGGGTTAGTTTTCTCGGTGTCATGCACTTTTCAGTTCGTAAAAACACTTTTATCTAGCCGGCCATAAAAGACAGCCATTTTGAAGCATCGGCATCATTAACATCGCAAATGCTGTGGCATGAGTGTTGCTCTTCTACCTTTTGCCAGGGCTACACAGAATTTTATTGACTATAGAAAGGGAGGGAGAGAGGGATAGATTGAGATGGCGACTAAAGAAACGCTGGGTACTGGAGACTAAATGACATTGGCCATACTCCTACAATGTGCTTGCTGTTTAACGACTTCGACTGTTAATGAGACACAAGTTTGGGAGGGGTGGGAAGGGGAGGCAGTAAAATCACATTTGGCCATAAAAATTCTATGCTGTCACTGGGATGAGCTAGCGTCTAAATGAGTTAATTGCCAATTGGATTTTGTGGCTGGCAAAGATTTGTTGACGTTGCACTGTCGTAAAAACGAAAGCTTTTGCCGTTTGCCTACAAATCGTGAAGCAAATTTAAACTCGAACCGAGCTGAAATGCCATAAAAAGTGAAAATCATCGATTTGCTTGTGCCAAAAAGTTCTGTCTATCAAATGTTTCCGGCTCAGTTGCAACAAAGTACCACAGCAGCAGACACACACACACACACACACATGCCGGCAATGAGGACCCCGAGGTGTGATCCTGACGTCGCTGCTCGTTAGTTTGTCTGCCTTTTTAAATTTGAAACGGAAGCTCGCTCTGCACAATCCCGACTGCATACAACTTCAACAGCACCATCATCCTCATCATCCTCATCATCATCATCATCATCATCATCATTATTATCAGCATTATACTAATGCCCGTCGCTGGCTTCCTGTCTGATGTGCTCACATTGTATTCCCTTGGCGCACTAGCAACAAAACTATATACTAGATATAAATGCAACATGTTTGTGCCCCATGACAGCTGAAGCATGTGCTTTAAGTAGCCTCGGAATCGTGTGCTTTAAAGTCTTAGCCTCCTCCACATGTGCACATATTCTGCACACGCCTCGCGCAATCAGCCAAACTCATATCCAATCAGCAGTTGGTCCTGGTGCTGGCCAACTCACAGCGCACAGTGGACTCCATTAAACTCGGGTAAATGCTTTGAAAAGGACTCCACAGGCTCTCTCCCGCTGCTTTTCTTTCTCGATCTATTGACACCGGGACAATGCCGAAACAAGTCATTTGTTTTGATATCTTGAACTCATTGAAAAGAGAAGAAAGAGGGTATATTGGTTTTGTCCGACCCCACAAAATAGACATATTCTTGTTCAGCATTTTTAACAGAGTAAATTTTTCGAATATATAAACTCGTTTATCTCGACTGATCGATAACTCAAACAATTTTTCTAACAAAATCTTCTTTTCGATAAAAATATGCAATAACCTTAAATTTTGTAAATGTAAATGAAATGAGTTTATAAAAATTACAGTTAGAGACACCAAATTTGCCATACAGCTGAATTTACTATCTTTACGTTAAAAATCGATTGCAAACAATTTTATTGAGATTGGTTAAGAAGCATAGAAGCTTTGTAAGAAAACGTAAAATTTGGTAAAATTTGACAAATTCGTGGAATTTAATAATAAAGTAATAAATTTATTAAAATTATCGATAAACCAATCCGTTTTTTAATATCGATATTTATCGGTTTTGTTGAGCCAGGTTTTTGAGCATATCTCAGAAACTATAAAAGCTAGAGCCACCAAATTTTGGATTAAAATGTTTCTGTAAAACATTCGCAGATGAAGAATATGTATAATTATATATCCGCTTTATGTGTAGGTAAGTTCAGGGTAATTCCTAGTCCGTCTAGAGCATTCGAATTGTGATGGTTGTTGGTTGAAGTTCATTTCTGAAGTTTCTGGGCTTTTTAAGGGCTATCTGACTTGTTGTTGCTTTGAATAATGAACATTCACCTGTCTAAATTTGAACCTGAACCTGATTTGAACTCAATTCTCTTGCAGGTGACAGACTGGGGCGTCGAGCAGTGCCGCTCCCTGCATATCCACATCAAGTCGCCGCCGCGTCTCCGTGTGGATCCGGCGAGCGTGACGCTGCAGCGCGGGGATTCGCTGCGTGTGCGCTGCCTCTCGCCGGGCAACGATGACATCAAGCGGTACGCTCAGTTGGGCTACAGTTGGACGCGGAATGGGGTGCTCTTTCAGTCGGATGCGGCGACTGCCATGTGGGAGGATCTCTATCCGGACGGCAGCATTCTGAAGATCAACAACATACAGAAGTCCGCAGAGTATGCCTGCCTGGTGTCGAACAGCGTCCGTCCGGTGTCCAAAAGCGTCTACATCAACGTGATCGAACGGAATGCGGTGCACGTCTGCATGGCCGAGTCCAGCTACGGCGTACACTGGCCAACCAGCGCACCCGGTGCGCCCATCATCACCGACTGTCCGCGCGGCTTCGAGGGCCATTCGAGACGCATCTGCGAGCAGCGCGACGCCGGCAACTCCAGCTGGCTGCTGCCCGACTTCTCCAGCTGTGTGCGGGACGAGCTGCTGCTCATCTACAACAGATTTCGGGCGTTGAGCGCCGGATTTCAGCAGACGAACTCATCGAACATATTGAAGGCTTGCTTTGACTACACGCTTCAGCGGCGCCAGAGTTTTCTGCCCGGCGAGGCGAGCTTCCTCATCGACATGCTGCACGAGGTTAGTGTAAAGAAGAAGAAGAGTGCTCTCATCAATTTATATATATATTATATATGTAACAGTTCCTTAGAGGTTATATTTTCGCATTTGTGACCGCTTTACAGATTACAGATTTATTACAAAGTGGCACTCTCCTCGGTGATTCTCATCACTTCCACTTTAGCTGTTGTAAAACAAACAAAAGCTTTTACTGCTTTCCTATGCCCAAAATTCAATTTTAAACAAGCAGCATCGCAACGTGGGACACACCGCAAGGCTCTTGAGCACATTTAAGCCTCGAGACAGCTCAAAGCGTTACAAACTACCTGGACTTTAAGATCCATCGCCAGCCACTTGAGTGCCCGGGCCAAAGACTCGGCAAACAAGCTTGCCAAACTATTTTTACACGCAAATGAATGCAAAAACTGGCAACTGGGCAGCTGGGCAATTTTTCACACAATTTTCAGAGCCAACTAGAGTCAAAGAAAAGTTTCCTGGGCCGCATGGCAACAATTTTTCATTTTAATGCGCACACAAATTTCCCGCCTAACGAATGGTTATGAACAGTTTTTCGGGAGCTGCGTTTTCTCCTCTTTTTTTTTCTTTTTGTTCTGTTTTATTTTAGTATTTCTTCTTCTTGTTTTTGTGGTACACTTGTCTGATGCCGGAGTGTTTCTTTGCCTATTTTGCAGCTCGACACCTATTTGCAATTGAAAGGCACACAACTGGAGCGTGAGATGGCGGCGGAGATAATACTCCGCATTCTGGATAAAGTCATGCAGAATGCGCAATCCCTCAACAGTCAACAGGTAAGCGCTGAGAGCCTAACTATATACAACCGAGTATACATCCTCCACTTGCCTCCATCTAGTTGGGAATACCCCCAACCCCCCTGCCACTTTGGCTGCACTCGCGCATAAATTATGCGAAAAGAGGCAGTCGAGCGTTCGGGTGCCATAATTTATAACCTAGAGCCATATTCAATATTTGCCAGCCTGGTTTTGCGGCTCTTTCCAGATTTATTACACACACACACACACACACACAGACTCCAAATTGCACACGAGCTGTTGGTTGGGAGATTTTTATTTTTTTTTTCCTGGTTCTACTTTTATTTAGCTTGTAGTTGGGCCGCAATTTACATTTGTCTGTTAACCAGGCACAGAATTGATGTTCATGTTTGCCTTGTAATGAATACCTTCTACAAAATCTATGTATTTGAGAGTTTTCAATGGGCCCGGCTGAAAGGCCAATTTGTTGTCGGTCGCACAAGCCAGCAGTGAGTAAATGGAGCATATTTGGCATTGAAATAGTGCTGAATGCATATGTTAGTTTCACACACACATGAAAGGCAAATGTGGCTGAGTGTGAAATCAATATCAATATATTTGACGATATCATAATTCTAGTTAGTAAATGCTTCAAAGCGAGGTCATGGTTATCAATCTCATATAATTTATTTCATATGCAAATCTAAAACTTAGAAATTGGATTTTGGGTCTCACAAAAAAAATGCACGCCTTTGTTTAACACTCAACTCTCCAATAAACCACACAACAGCTACTCGACTTCGAGTTCGACAATTAAACTGTGTACTTAAGCGATAATGAGCCTTTCTCGGCGCTTCTCATGACACTTAGCTCAGCCACAAAGCTGTGGCCAGCCACAGAGACTGACAAAAGCTGAGAGGTGTGTTTCCATTTGGGTCTCAACACTCAAATGTCCACTGTTCATGGGGGTTGGGGTTTGCCCTTTCCACTGGTTGCTTTACACTCAACTTACTTATGGTTTTAAGTGGGTTGGCAGGAGGGGGGGTTTCGGCTCATGTTTTATTCCTCGAGCACACTTTGTCTTCGCGAAGTGCGGCATAAAAGTAACAGCGGCAAGCAAGTGGCAGCGAGTTTTATGCCACATGCATCAGGTTTAAATATTGGTATGCAAATTTATGTGAGTGTTGATTGCAGCTGTTATATGGCTCCAGCGTAAAAGCAGTGCCGTCTCAATGTCAAGGACCTCAGCAGCAGGGTGAGGTGGAACCTCATAAATTAACCAACTATACAGGATAATATATTAGCTGTCTGTTCGGGCGCACGGGCTCGTTTTAATATTCATCTCTTAAGTAGGTTCGCGGCACGCTCGGAAATTAAGTAAGTTTTTTTTTTTTATTGCACCGTCTGCTTAGCACATAGTTGACTTAAGAGAAGGCAAGACGACGGCTAATAAAAGTTTTTAATGCGCAGAAATTAATTTTTCTTTACCCTGGAGTTATGTCGGAGTTATGGCATTTCAATATTATGCGCCATGTGAGTCTGAAAGTTCACCGAACACTTTTATGTTAAATTTTTATTTGCCGGCGAAGCGGCTAAAAAATATAAGTTGCCAGCATAATTGGGTCGATTAAATGCCAGCATTTCAACTTTTCTCAAGTTACCAAATAGTTGGCATCGTTTTTATTGACTGAACCGAAACTTTAACGTAGTTAGTGCGCCACGAGCCGTGGCCCTGGAATTTTTTTAATGCCAACAGACTTTTAATTAGGAAAAACCAATCACTAATTGATGTTTAATTGTAGCTCAGCGAGCTGGAAGCTTAAATAAAGGTGATTCCTAATTAAAACTTAATAGATAAAATCGGCGGGAAAATAATAATAAACAAGCCGTTAAGCTATAGCCCAGCTAACTTAAAGTCTTTAAATAAATGTAATAAAACTTTATGAAATGTTGAAATTTATACTAATAGTCAAATAATATTGTGCAAAACCTTTGAACATTGTGAGTTGATAAAATTTGTCTGAGATTATTTTTAGTGCACAAAAATTTAATTACCTCTTAATTTACTATTTGAATATATTTAATAATAATAATAAATATATATTCAATTTTTTTGTTTTTGCTCTTCTTAAGAGATAAAATAATTTATTTAAAGTAATGTATTGCACATTTAATTCCTGCAGTTATTGTTATTAAAAATACAGAATATATACTCATTATGTATATGAAATGTTGTATGTACGATATATTTAAAATTCAGCTTTTTGGCTTATCAATGTGATTGTTGACGGTGCACAATGTCAATGGCCATGCAAAATTATGATTGCAATTCATTTGCTTTAAACAGATTTCCATTTACTTTTGCTGATTAACATTGATTTTGGATTGCATTGGGTTTGTGGGCATTGCAATTGATAAAGTTTTTGGGGATAAAAGTTGCCGAGTTTTCAATTGCATTTCGATATTAGAATGTAAAAGTTTATTAAAAAATACGAGTTCAACTTTTCAATGCATATTGGCTCATTTGGCCAAGCACACCAAATGGCAAACAAAGTTAACTGACCCAGTTAAAACTGCTTATTTACTTAAATTTTCAGGGCCGAATTAACCAACCGCAAATCCGAGCCTTGTCATTTACCAAAGTTTTTATGCTTTTATGTTTTACCCCCTTTTCAAATGTTTCTGGTCTTTAATTTAAAAAGGCATTTAAATAACTGGATTTAATTTTTTGTGTATTATTTTTTATCAAACGTGCTCTGCTTTACGCTAAGCTTGACCAAAAAACTTTTGGTGAGAATCCCAGATTGCAGATATGGGCTATTTAAAAAATCAAATTCGTAAAGTTCACGACAAATCACTTAGCAAAAAGTAGTCGCAAAAAAGAACGTGCTCTAAAGTCGCAAGCAAACTTTCAAATCAGCAAAAAAGTTTCACACACACTAACACACATACATACGGGCACATGTGCCGCCCAGCAGCCACGCCCCAACAGTTGAACGCCCCAAGTGATTTGGCGGTAAACTGCTAAACGTGGCCAGGTCGGAAACAGGTCGGAATTCTCACATTTAAAACTTTTGTCGAGCAAATTTTTTGTCGAATTTTTATTTTTTAGTTTTTTTTTTTTTTTTGGTGTTTTCAAGTGCTTTGTCTTTAAACAAATGCCACAATTTGCATAGGCGCAGGGCAGGGTTTACAATATCACATCAGGCTTGACTGATGTTGCTGAAGCAAAAGTTTTTTTTTCCTCAATTTTTGTTGTTGTTGTTTTTTGTAAAGTTACAGCAGAAAAGTTTTCCAATTGAAATTGTGTTTGCTTTCGATTGCACATGTACGAATATACACATTTATGCTTGTGTCCTACCAAAATGCTTCTTGTTGGCCCATTGTAATTTTTGATTTGCACAGGAAATTGCGCTATGACAGCAGAAAATTCCATTCCAAAAAACCAAAAAAAAAAAAAAAAACAGAGCAAAGAAAAAGACAATCAGGAAAATCGCATTGTAATAGACCTCTCATTACAAAGTGTGCAAATCGAATGGTTCGTTGGCCGCTTTGGCTGCTGTTTTGGCTTATTTTGGGTCAGCTTATGAGAACCCCCATCCAACTGACCCTATATAACCTAGACTATATGCAACAATATACATGCATATATATATATAATATCATGTGGGTTCATTGACTGCTTTATATCGTTCACTTGCTGTTGTTGTTATCGTTATTATTGTTGCCAACACGCAACTATGGCTGAACGAGCTTGGCCAACTTTTTCTTGGTTTTTGCATTGATTTGTGTGCAATGCTCATCGAAACAATATGCTGACTGAAATGCTCTGGTGGTTGGCACCACCCAGCACTTCAAGACTTCTGAAAATAACCCAATTACAGAAGAACTCGTATGGCAAATGTTTTCAGGGATTTTTTTGTTTTATTTAATTAGTTTAAATCCTTCAAATGCGTATTGATGTGTTTCAAATGCTTTCTATAAAAGTTCGTTTACACATATGTATTTAAATTTATTTTAATGTTTAATTTTTTCTACATAACATTAAATCGGTATATACAAAAACAATATAAATATTTAATAATAATAATAATAATTAATATTTAAATATTAATAGAATATAAATATTTAATAATAATAAGAATATCAAATATTTAAATATTAATATTTGCTTTGTTATAACTCATATTTTTTGACAAGCAGCTACAATTTCAGCTTTAAAGCTACTGCAGTCAGTTGATATATCGAAGTTGGATAGATTAATTTAATTTGGTATAATTAAAATTGTCATATCGCCATTAACATAGACAAATTATTACTGACATCAAATTATATAAATACAATTATATAGCCTTCTATAGAAGCAATCAATCACTTTTGCTATATGCCAACAAGGCATATTATTGGCACTCAGGAGCTAACTTTTATTTTCAATTTTAAGTCAGTTTTAAATTAACTAAATATTGGCCTAAAAACTTAAAATTCCTTTTAAATAAAATATCATTTAAATAATAGTCTAGCTTTTGACATACTGTTGCAACTTCAAATTAATTAAAAATAACTAAATTATCATTGTACTGGTTCTACACTTAATAAAAATAAATAAAATAAATAATTAATAAAAAAAATAACAATATTATTAACAATTACTTGGCGAAAAACAAAAACTTAATCTTATGGCCATGTCAGTCCCACGCACAGCTGGCAACAAACTGTTTTACCGACTTTTTGAAACCTGATGCAGTATTTGTTGTCCTCTGTCTGCTGTGTTAATAGGTCCTGAATCGCAACAATGGCTCATAATTGAGGCAAACAATGGCATTGAAAAGCGTTGCCTCAGCAACTGACTTGTTTACGGTCGTGACCTGAACTTTCATCTTTAAAAAAAATTTGTGGAGACAAAATTTAATGTGAGAACTTTTTTTGTTCGTTTTGTTTCCAGCAAATTAAAAAGTTGCAACTTTTAACGCAATCCGCGGCGCTGAACCGCGAGACAATTGCGGCCTCACAATTGGCCACATCGACAGGTAGCAGCAGCAGCAGCAGCAGCGGCAGCGGCAGCCAGGCGACATCATCGGCAACCGCTGCCGACAGCTCGACAACTTTGACCGCACGGGGGGGCAGCGGCAGAGTTGAAGGGAATAGCGACGCAGGCGGCGCTGCCGGCAAATTGCTGCCCAATCGCAACGGTGGTGCTGGTGGTGGTGGTGCAATGGGCGATGGCGGTGCCGCGAGTATTTTGACAGTCGATGAGGACACATTGTCGCTGGATCGCCTCAATTCGCTGCGCATTTACATGACCTCAGTGAAAACATTGCCGTTCAGTTTACGCATTTACGGGTGAGTTGAGAAAAATGACCAAATGTCGAATCGAATCGTTTACGCTCAATTTGTTCATTTTCCACTTATTAAAGGTAGTTTTTATTTGAGATTTTAAAGAAAAGAATTTAAAAAAAAAGCAACATCTAATAATTCATCAAATATTTAATTGTTTATTAATCCAAAATATAATGAAATTATTCTTGCTTGAAAAGAATTTTTAATATATATTTCATTAATTTGTTTATTTCCACTTATTTTCAATCGCTTAAGGTAAACATTATCTGAGCTTTTGAGTAGCTGAAATTATTTATTAAACCAGAATTTAAATAAAAGCAACGGCTAATAATTCATCAAATATTTAATTTTTTATTAATCCACAATAGAATGAAATTATTATTGCTTAAAAATATTTTATAATACATATTTTATTAAATAGAATCGTTTACGCTCAATTTGTTAATTTTCCACTTATTTTCAAGAGCTTAAGGTAAACTTTAGTTGAGCTTTTGAGTTGCTGAAATTATTTATTACAACGGAATAATCAAGTATTGAGTTGATTATTGATTTATTTTTGAAAATGATTTATAATAAATATTTCATTGACTTTGATTTAACAGACGAGCACTTCTAACTATTACTAATTTTGTTATTAATATAATTTATTATTATTATAGATTATTATAGTTCAGTTCAGTATGTTTCTTATTACAATTTTTAATTCTGTAGAAGAAAAGTGACAGTAACTTTAATGGAAAGTTCTTGGATATTCTAGATATTCCAGCCACATGTCAAGCGCTTTGCATAATTTCATAATTAGAAATAAATTAGAAATAAAGGCAAAATGCAAATTTTCTTGCCCAAGTAAACAGTAAACTTCGCTTTACGGTCGCTTGATTAATATATCCTGGCAAGGGCAAACATTTTTTTGTACTTTTTTCATTTTCTTTTAATGGAAAATTTACTTTATGAGAAAACATAAATAAAAAACAAAATGCATAAGCCAAGCGCACGCGCGCGATTTCTATAAAAATTACTCATAAAAATTTCAACTTGAAGGACTTTTTTACACTGGCTGCTTAGCCAGGCTGTGTACTGTCCTGGCCTGGCCTGCTCAGTTAGTTACCTTGGCTACCTAGGCACACAGTTTTGACTTCTTCAAGTGTCTTATTAAGCTAATTAATTGAGCGCTCGCTGCGTTTTAACCCTTTGTGTGCACTTTTCTTTGGCAGTGAGGACCTTTTCTCGGATCAACTTTATATGGACATTGGACTGTCCACACGTCTGCTGCATATCATGGCCAATTCGACAATATTTGCATCTGTGATCTCTTATAAGAATCTAAAAAGTTTTCTACCAAAAACCTACTACACGCGTGGCAGGTGAGTAAAAAAGAAGAATAAAATAAAAGCTAATTTAATGAAACTTTCAACAATGTTTGTGATTATAATCAAGACATGAAATAGGAAAAGTTTTATTTTTAATTTAATGAATATGAACAGGAGGATTAAATATAAATGCGAGTATTAAATTCAGTTTTTAAAATGTTATTTAAAATAAGATGCTTAATATTCGTATCAAGTTTAAAATATATTGTTTTTATTTTGTATAAAATTAATACATATATGCCAACTACATTAAGATGATTGGTGTGTGAGGAAACCCCACTTGAAAATTCCTTACTTACCCACTAATCTCTTCCCACAGTATATTTAAATTGTGGAAAAGTGTGTGTAATGCCAACTGTTCCCATTGACAAGGAATTGCGTTTCTCCTAAGCGCATTAAAGCAGCTGCAAAGTGGAATCAACAACAGCACAATAACAACAAATGTAATGCTGTTATACTGTAAACAAAATGCAAATATGAGCATGCAACATGCAACATGCAGCATGCCACAACGAACACTAAATATTTGCATGGCCAGAGCCGGATACTGAAATTAAATCTGGTTGCGAATGCCATGAAATGTGGACTAGAATAGTTGTCAATGTGCTGACAAATGTTGATTTAATTATAATATTCCACATAGCAAAGTGTATGTGTGTATGTGTGTGTGTGTGTGTGTGTGGGTGGGTGGGTGGGTGTGGTTTAATGAACATGCAGTCCACACTTGAACCATTCGTCCTTGTGAGCGTTGATAAGATTAAATGGTTGCTTAGTGGCGGCTGCAACTGGGGCATGAACAACAACATCTGTTTGGCATTAATAGAGTATAATGCTAAAAATGACGAGGACGAAAAGATTGGCAACAGTGCCTAAAATTAAGAAAATCCTTGCGAAATTTTCATTACAAATAATTGATTACCATTTTGTTGTGTTTAATTTAGATATCATCTAAATACTAAATGATTAAGTAAAGTAAAACTGGAATAAATTAAATTATATTAATGGTGTCATATTTAAAATAAATAATAATAATAAAGACAGATAAAAGGGTATCCTGCATCTTGTTTGCTACCTAAACAAATAAAAAAAAAAAAAATTAAACTATCAAAAAAAGTAACGAGATTGAAAATTTTTTTAAATTAAGAAATAGATTAATAATACTATTGATATGTACTTTGCAGTAATGCTTATTATAATAAATTCCATAACTGAAATTCCCTTTGCACCCACAGCGATCCCAAGGACTCGGACTATGTGTTAGCCTCGCGCATTATACAGACCTGGCTATTTCAATCGAATCGCTCCAATGACAACTTCCGAGAGCCCCTCGATCTATCCTTCGAAGCCGGCCATGTGGAAATTATCTTTCAGCACGAAAGTGTGCCCAAATCAGCTGATTGGGTGGCTGTCTGCGGGTAAGAACCATATTCAATCTTATGTTAAGTAATATTTTAACGTAAGCTATCCTTTAACTCAGACACGACTACAAGGCTTCCTTTGATTCCACATGGCGCTCGGATCTGTGCATCACGAAGCATCTAATGGAGAACATAACACGCTGCATTTGTCCGCTTTCCGGCACTTATGTGGTCATGCTCACAAAGAGGCAACCTCATGTAAGTGGGAATTCACTAAACACCTGCATGTGAATTCTACAATTTATTTTTAATTCTTAAAATCAATTTCGTGCTTCTTTGCTTGCCAGCCACAGCTTGGCACAAAAGCATTTCTGTTGAGTTTTTTTTTGTATCCTCTTGGTAATTTTCAGCCAATTTCTCACAAATATTTATCGTGTTTTTCTTTACCCAAATTTACCTCATTGCAGTCGACGCAATCGCATTCCCCACAGCGTCCGATCTTTGTGATCGTCAGCTGCGCCTGCTGCCTGCTCCAGTGCTGCTCCGCCTTCATCATCCTGCTGCCCATCTGGTGCAATCGCAAGTGCGCCATCACCTTCCTCAAGATGCAGTTCTGCATTTCCACATCGAGTGTGATGCTCATCTACTCGCTGGGCTTCATGAAAATGCTGCCTGCGGTGAGTACACAAATAATTAATTCAATTTAAGTAAAAGAGCAGCTAGGTAGGATATATCTTTGAATTGAAATCACTTAAAAATTAATTTAATAAAATTAGAAATACAAAGAAATAGAAATAAAATTCTTTTTAAAATATTTATACAACGAATCAAAGTTTTTTTTCTTGCATAACTTACAGCTTTGGCCTTTAAAACGAACCTTAAAATGTTCAGTGCAGTTCTCTTACCCTCTCACTCTCACTCTCTCTCTATCTCTCTCTGTGCCTCTCAACCTCACACACCCAGCCACAGTAAACAAGCAAAGCGTAAAATTTAATTACTGTGAAATAAATATACAAATAAAAGGCAAAACCAATAACAAAAGAAACCGAAGCAAGCCCCACACAAAGTATAAGGAAAACAGAAAAAATGTTAAAAATAAATAAATAACTTAATAAACAAGTAAGAATACTCTGATTGGAGTGCTCAACTAGGGGATACCCTGAATCCTGTCGATCTTCTGATACAAACATGCCTTTATTTTCTGATACAAACATACCTTTAGTATTCACAAAATCACAGCTATTAATATTATAAATTTTTCAATACTTAAGTGTAATATATTTAAATTTAATTTTTTAGATATTTGGTACGAGCAGGGAGACTTATTGAAAATCCGAAATATTCTTGTCTCTTATTCTTATGCTAAGAAACCCAAATTGTAAAAACGATTTTTTTCGATTTAAATGAAGCCGTCTGAGAAATCGGAAAAGAAATCATAAACTTATTCTGCGTGTTTTGTAGTTTGCTGTTGAAGAATAGATATGCCCATTTTCAATGGGTTCAGGGTACGATAAATTGAATAAATGTTGCATGCAACAAATAAAGATTCAATTTCAGCTTAACTCTTGAAAACACTATTAAACAAATCGCCAGCTGGTCAACTGGAAATCAAATTGAAATGAGTTTTCAGTCTCGCTTCAGACACAAAAAGAAAGTATTAGCTTACCTGGCCGTAAATAATAATCAGAGAAGAAAGGCCACAAAATTGTAATTACTAATTTTCACAGGCATTCAGGCATGAATATTAGCCAATTTCTCATGCCAAAAATCGTTGAAAGCAATCTGTAGAAATCACAGCTCAAATAATCAACAGGTTCATTATTATCATCATCGTCAAAACAAATTAACTTGTCGTCTGGAAAGTAATGAGCAAATAAAAGCGTAAACTTGGCAAGGATTTGCGAATATTATAATTTACAGTTTGTTATGAAGGCCAACACACAAGGAATACACACAAATACACACGCAAATCCCAAATCACCTGTTGCCACCAACTGCTAGGAAAGGAAATTAAAAGTCAACAGTGCAGAGCCAAATTCTGTACAGAACGAAATCGCTAAAGTCTAAATTAATATTAATAAATGCACAAATTTTCAATTTACATATAATGCAGGATAAGAGGAACAGGACTCGAGCTCGTGGCATATATAATGTGTATGAGATCGGTCCAAAACAAACCAACCCCCCCCTCTAAGCCGTTGTGACCTTAAAATCCCCAAAAGAATCCCGGCAATCTTTTAAATTATAAAACGAAAAATACGCGTATAAACAAAATATACAAATTCCTGCTGCTGTCTACTCTCTTGGGAAACTCAGATGCGAAACAATAAAACATGAGAAAACCCGTCAGCGAGGCTCTAACAAGACGCAACATTTTTGAATTAGTAATAAACTGGGGAAAACAGCAGCGCAATAAATGAATGAAAAACAAACAACAACAACAACAGCAATTGAACCGAAAGGTTTAAGCAATCGAAAACATAAAGAAAAGCAAAGAAAATTTCGAGTCGCGGCAATTGCACAAAAGTTGACAAAGGAAGGTAGCGCAGATAGCGAGAAAAAAGTAACTAAAGAAAACAGAGGAGGAAAACTCAACAAAAAACTTACGGAAAATCATGAAAACTATGCGCCGCCTGAATCGTGAAAAGCACCAAATCCATTCGTATACATGGCCCCAAGGGCCAAAGCAGACAAAGTTTCAACCAAAAAGGAGGTAGAAAGCGGGGCGAGGAGGGGAGTGGGTGCTCTAGTCGAGTGTGCGGGCAAAAACTTGACTCGAGCGTAATTCAAACTCGTGTCCCCAAGTGCTCAGCCAGATGTGATAGGCTACAATCGGTTGGCATTCATTCGAGTCGGATTTTAATGAGCAACTTACGTAAAAGACGTTTGTGGCCAGCGGCCAAGGTGGCCAAAGGATGGCGAACATGGACACACACATAAATTCAACAACACGCACGCGAAATATTTTTGCACATTAATTGCAGGCAAATGCTTGAACGACTTTATTAAATAACAAATTAAATTAAAAAAGAAACACACACGACAGACATGTGAAAATGTTGTGGTTTAAAACACGTGTCACAGTGGGCAGCCACGCCCACATACACGCAGATGCGCCCACACAGCAAGCCACAATAAATACAATTAAAATATTCATTTTACTTATTGCATATGTATTTGGGCATAAATAAATACAATTTCAGCGCCAGTTAAAAATCCATAATAAATGATATAAGAACAAATAAACATTGCGTATACGCCCGAGCATCCCTGCGGCCATGGCAAAGAAAAACGCGAAACGAGCAGACGGACGGACGGCCGGACGGGTGTGTGAAGGTGACCATGTAAAAGGCGAAGGCTTTTAAGCGCACTTAACTCATAATTTCGAATAAAAAACAAAAACAAGGCAACGCTGCGAAAATATTCGCGTTGAGAATTGAAAATTAAAAAGTTTACAAATTTGTTCCATCTTCTCCGCCTCCGCCGGGACGCACAAACAATGAAATGCGCTGCTGACCTCCACTCTCTGATTCCTAGAAAGCAAGAGAAGTAACCGAAGTGCTGCGCTCTGCGGTTACCTGTGCTTTTATATTATAAAGATATATATTTATGTACATATATGCAAACATATGCATATACATTTAAATTCAAGTACAAAGAAGAATGCGGATAATGTAATGAAGTGTGTGGCAGAAATATGAAAGCCACAACATTTTGCCTTACGGTAACCACTTTTACTTCCCATCGCTCTTCGGGCCTCTTTAAAAATTCGCATATTGAATCAGTTGCTCGTATTCGTATTTGATGTGAATTAGCTTGCAATTTGCTTAATGGTTTTGGAATTAAACCGCACGTAAAACCAAAAATTTAATGTAATTACGTTCCGGTTTTCAGTTATGAGCACAGCCGACTTTGCAAAACAAAATACTTTACAGTCAAAAGTGTTGGGCTGGGGGAATTACTTTATGCTCAACTTCCGATTTCACCTGAAGAACCCTTTAGAAAGTCTACTTAAAAATACTTCTATAATTTTTTTAATATTTCTGATTCCAAAAATTGGCACAACAACAGAAAATACGTTGGTTCTTAGAAAAGAAGAAGCCTTATAAAAAAAAAAAAACAATTTAAAAAAATTTTTTAAATGACATTTTCAGTGAAGCCTTGAAATTAAAAAACCTTTTTTGAAACATTTCTGTACGAGGTAAAAATATAGTCGACCCAACATTTAAATGGTCGATATATACTATATAAAACTCCAAAAATGAAATTATCTTCCGAATCAAGTTTTATAAATCTAAACCAGATGAGCGATCTCTCATTTTATTTTGTTATTAAACGATTTGAAATATTGGCTTATATATTGTATTAAATGTTTATTATTTTGCTTGGCACAATAATTCCTTTTCCAATACGACTTTATTATGCAATTGTTTAACAGATATGAATTTATAATAAAAGTGAGTATTTAATTAGTTAAATTGGTAATAAATAACTAATATTGTGCATTAAGCTTAGTCTTAAAAAATATTTTTTAGTTGATTAAAAAATTCATTTATTTTACATCATAAAATCATAAAATCCCTTGAAAAGTCTATTTAATATGAGTTTTGCAAGATAAATAAAATTGTTAATAGAAAATTAGCAACTTTATTGCTTGTATAACAGGATGTTAAAGTTTATAGTATTTCGGGCCATTTGTTATGGTGCTCATATAAAAAAGTGAAGCCACAGGCTAAAGTCGAATGTTCTGCCTAATACTTGACATCGAAGTTTTATAACTTTTTAATAAGTAACGCCCGGTCATTGTCCGGCAGTGTAATGAAATAATTTATGCTCGAGCCGTGCGTCAAATTTTTATGTCATCTTTATGGCTCAGTGAACAGGGGAAATCCCAGCCAAATAGCTGTGAAATACATGTATATAAGAATACAAAAATAAAAGTAAATTCTGTTTGCGTGTGGCTGCGATGACAACGTTTTTTATATTTAATTAAAAATAATGATGTTGCAGCGAAGTGGCCGCCAATCCGCCCTATTACTGGAGCGTTATTAATGCGCCACATAATTTGCTCTTCCTTGCAGAACTGGCATGCGATAATCAGCAGCACACTGGCATCCCTGCTGCTCCTGGGCATATCCACGCTGATTGCCATTGCGCTGGCGATACACACGGAGCTGGTGCCGAAGAAGTATCTGCAAATCGCCAGCAAGCCCCCCACTCCCACCAAGCAGCAGAGCAAACGTCGCGAGAGTCTCAACAATATTACGCAAATCTCACCAGAGGCGGCCACCGTTAGTCGCAGTCGCGGTCGCAGTCGCGGTCGCTGTCGCAGTCGAGCTCACAACTCCGCCGACGGCAGCGGCTCGGCGGGCATACGGGGCGCCATCGGCATTAGCTGGCTGCTGCCGCTGCTGTTTGCGATTGCCGCCCCACTAATCTGCAGCATCATGGGCAAGTGGCCGCGACACTGGTGGCCAGAACTGGTGTCCACCAGGCTCTCGTCGGATGCCGCCGGCGGCTCAAGCAGCGACAACGAGAACGAGAACGAGAACGAGGATGGAAGCGAATACGATGCTGGTGTCTACTATGCCACGCATACGCTGCTCAATGGCGATAATTTACTGCTCGAATCGGAGGCGCTGCTGGGCAATGGGACGGACAGACGGCGAACTCTCCATACGCTAACTGAGACGTCATCAATCGGCAATGATGTGGCCACGGCAGCGTCATCAATCACAGCCGCCAGCATCGACCCGGACCCGGACCCGGACTCGGACTTGGACTTGGGCACTGTGACAGCTGCGGCATTGAGTTGGCCGCCACAGCAGACGGCCGTTTCTTGGGCCCGACATGGACAGACAGCGGCGCTCACTTCCGGTGTGGGCGGAGCGTCGCCGTCGCTGAGCTTCATTCTGTTCGTTTGCATCGATTTGCTGTTCATTGTGCTCTTCTTTGCGCTGTTTGTCATTTTAATGAAGAAGCTCTTGTGGCTCTGGCACAAGAATCGCAATGTTCACACGCATCCGTTGGATAAATTCAATATGGCGCTGCGCAGGCGGTAAGTGCGGGGTGGGGTGGGAGAAAGTTTTGTGGGAATAGTTGCAGGCAAGAGCTGAAATCCGGTTTGCCACTGATTATCCTGTGTCGTTGAACTTGACGAACAACGGGAGCCATTAGCTAATTTATTGATAACGCTTTCTCTCAATGTCTGTCCCAGTTCAGACTTTAGCTATTTTCGGTCCACGTCAAAATCCAATTTCCCCTTTTTGCTTTCTAAGCTGAACATAAACCATAAAATCGGTTCTCAGCTCAGCATTGAAAGTGCTTTTAATTTCCCTTTTTCTCCCCTTTCTCTTTCTCTCACAGACTTGGCCTACTTTATCGTGCTGGCGGTTTGCTGCTCATAAAACTCTGCACCGATGGATGCTTCATAGTTTACGTTAATTCGACGCCGGATACTTTATGGGCATATCCGTTTGGCATATCGTGCGTACTATTGGTAAGTTTGCCATTGTCCTCAAATGACATTCAATTAATATATATGTATATTTATATGTGTACCACGGTGCGTATGCTTGATTTAGTCATGCAAGTTTTATGGCATTATTTGCTGCTTTTATGTTGGTTGAGTTATTCGGAGTTATTCGAATTTATTCGGAGTTATTCGGATGGTTGTCAACAAAACTATTAAGCAACTGCTGCCACTTTTTGGCTTCAGCTTTTATGCAAATCGCTGTATCCTGCTTTCTGTTTATTTTCTTTTGAGCTCATTTCGTCGTCTTCTTCTTCTTCGACTGTTTTTCTGTCTTATGCCGCGTGCATATTTCATCAAAGTGCAAAGCCTGCATATTTTTACGCCTGGCACACAAATTATGCATGCAAAATCAACTGAGACTGAGAGTCTTAGCAACATCAGGCAACTGTTCCCGTGTCCTGCGAACCGCGAACCGCGACTCTCCCCCCACCACCTCCTTAACCACTTTTGCCGGCTGCATTAAGTTCCACCTGCCTTTTATCAAAGTGGCTCAAGAAGCCTTTTTATTTGTGTTTGCTTTGCACTTAACATGGGGTTCCCCTTTTCATTCGCCAACTTCTAATGTTGTATTTATTTATTTATTTTTCCCCTCTTTTTTTCTTGTGATATATTTTGTAAATTAAATTAGTGCGCCTGAACTCTTGCAAGTCTTTCAATGAAATCTCTCTGATATATCAGATGCATATTTCAATTCTGTAATCTGTTAGAGTACACTAGAGAATACATATATTCGAAAATTTGTACATGAATTTTGACCAAAAATTTTATTTTCAATCTGAATTGTATAATTCATCTAGACACCGAACCATGAACAAAAAGACCATCCTCATAAAAATCAGTTGAGTTTTGGCAGAGTTACGACTGGGGAAAGTTGAGACCTATCCTTATATGGGAACATATTTTCGAAAAATATATTCGAAAAATGCTTACATGAATTTGGACCAAAAATTTTATCTGTAAACTGAAATGTAGAATGAAAATCGGTTGAGTTTTGGCAAAGTTACGATCGGGGAAAGTTGAGACCTATCCTTATATGGGAACACATATTTACAAAAACTTACAGTCCAAAATTATATGCAATTTTTCTGGAATTTAAATTATTTAATCATTCATCAAATCGGATTTTGCTTTCAATTGTAATATTTTTTTCAAAAATTATAAACAGTTGCATTAGCATTGAGAATCCAAGCTGTTGCTTAATTATTAATTAGCATTACGCATTTAACTCTCTGAACACGCACAGAACAGACAGTTCCACATGTAAATTTCCACGCATATTTCGTCGAGGTTTCCCACCTAAAAGACCAGAGTTTGCCCCGCCCACAGTGGGCTGGCACTGACCAGGCAGGGGGCTATTAATGTGGCCATCAATTGGAATTTGGAATTGGCGAGCCCAGTATTTAGATTAGCCTGTGTTCTTGTTTAATTATTTACAACAACCTTTTAAGGGCCGAATCACGCACATTGTTGGAGTCCCCACATGCCAGCCCACTTCTATGGGACTCAATGAGTATTTGGGGCCCAGCTGTTTTGCAATATTACTAGAACAATTGTTGCATGAGGTCAGTGAGGGGGAGAGACGGTGATTAGGTAATTATTTTAGCTGGTAATTTTAGCTCTAGTCTGTGTGCCATAATCAAATGAAAGCCAGCACGAAGAAGCATCTATTTATTGACATTGACTTGGGCAATAAAAATAACAACAAAACTATCTTGATCAACTTAAATTAGGTTAATCTTAAATTAAACTAGTGTTAATCCGAATACATAGATTTCATCGGATTTAAAAATCGTGTTGATAATGATCAAAGCATCGATAACATCGATAGATCGATGTTTTGATTTTTTTAACATCTTTGAATTCAGTTTTTGCTGGCCTAAAATGCCAATTTATTGATAAGAATCAATCGATGTACATTGAAATATTGTAAAAAAAATGGATAATCCTTTCAAATTTAGAAAGATCGATAAATCGATAATTTGACTATTATCAACATCACTAGTGTGCATTTTTTAAATATTTATTGAGAAATAAATGCCTTAATAGCTTTACTTATCGATTTTTGGCACTCCGAAACACATAACTATAATTAACTCACTATAATATTTATAATATTTTATTAGCTTGCATAGTTGTTCTATAATAATGAATATAGTAAAAGTTTGAGTTAGGAAAATAGTAGTCCGGATCTACTGATACATTGTGCGTATGACACAGAATAATCTGTACGACATTTTCAGGAACTGCCCAAAAATAAATGAATTAATTTATAAAATGCCATTTGACTGGGATTTAACTTACCATTGTCATTGTCTCCATAGAGATATCCAAAAACACAGTCGCCTTTAAGCACAGTGGTTTCTTGGCGCGCAGAGCTATAAAAATGAGCATTTTCTTAAAGCGCAGATCTGCGTTTAACCAATCCATTTCATAAACAGCTGCATTCACGCCTTCGCCCTGCTGGGAAAATAACAATAAATATTCAAAGGTGAAGTGGAATTACGCACCGAAACAATTAACAATTCACTGAAGTAGCAAATTAAATAGATTTCGGCCACGGCCGAGATCATGAAGAGAGCCAATTTGATCGTGTGATCGGCACTGACACCGAGGGTCATCTGGATGCCAACACAGCAGACCATCACGGAGGAGGTGAGGAAATTTAGGAGCAATGGCATTCCAAACACCGAATTCATCACATCGGTCAGTCTGAAAAATTAAAAATTAAGTATGACAAGCAGAAGAGAGTGAAAGAAGACCTACGCGAGCAGCTTGTTGTGATATAAAATTAAATTGCGCAACGATTTCAGATCCTTGGCGTAAGCATCCGCAACGCCTTCTGCCTGGATCCTGAACTCCGCCAGCTCTCTCGACAGGTAGTCAAAGTGCATAACGATTTGCATGTTGATCGCATAGATGGCGATATCGGCGGACATATTCCCGGCGGTTGCTGTGTAGGCGCCCCACACCTGCAGCAGATACATCAGATAGTAGCTCCAGTTGTCGTGCCAGTCCCAGGGCGATGTCGAAAAGAAGGGCATTGCCTTCTCGGCCTCCGGCATGTGGAGCAGCCAGTGCTGAATGGCGTAGCGCACGTACACAAAGAAACTGTAGGTGACCACCAGGATCAGCAGGAGTCCACTGAAGCCACGCAGAAAGAACCGGCCACGGCTCACATAGTAATCCACTTGGTATTTGTCCTGCTCCTCGCGGACTGCACCGGGAAAAACGGACTCCAAATCGCGCACTAAACCGTTTAACTTGGCCTTCTGCCGCAGCACGCTGAACGTCTTCAGTTGGCCGACAGCGATGAAGCCCAGGTAGCATATGGTCATAAATATGTCGACAATGTTTTCGCTATCCTGATAATGCAGCACCACAAACATGAACTCCATCAGAAAATTGAACCAAAGATTTACGATATTCAAGAAAAAGCTGACGAAGAGCCAACGACTGGACAACGTCTTGGATTTAGCCGATTCGTAGGGCTCCACACCGATAGTGTGATAGAAGAACACGGGCAGACTCATAAAGTCATCAAAAGTCGCAAAAGCCTTGGGCATGTTGAGATCCTAATCTGGCCAACTCAATTTCTTGACTGTAACTACCTGAACCGATGGGGTTCGATCCATGTCGCAGCACTTGGCATTTTGATAAAACCACAAGATATACTATATACAAAAAATTGATAAAATTATGTCCGCATTTTAAAGTAGAATAAATACCCTGAACCGACCATCATACAAAAATGTACTCTTATTCAGACTAGAGTCGGATGCATGTTGTTTATTTGTGATATTTTGAATTAACTCGATCTAAAAAGAAGTATCTTAAAATGCATCTAATTTTATTAAAAATAAATTAAGTGTAATAAAATTTTTATATTCAAATATAAATATAATTTCTGGCCGAATTTCTTGATCAAATTTCTTAAAATTGTTTTAAGTTTAATTAATTTTTAAACTCAAATATAAACATAATTTTTGGCCGAATTTGTTATCAAATTTCTTAAAATTTTTTTAAGTTTTGACTGCTGAATATTGATAAACTTATCAAACTGAGAGTCAGTCAAGGAGAAGGAAAAGCTATACACAATTTTTCTTTTTTTTTATTACCATTACTTAGATCGAAAATCACACATATCTTTAGAAATCAGAAACTAATTCTTAAAAACGTTACAAACTCCTTGAAGAAAATGACAATATCCTTTATGTATAACTAAGCTGATCCAATAGGCAAATTGTTCGAAAACCCACAAAAGTGTTTCCTATAATTATTTCACTGAACGTCAAGAAAGCCCATCCCAGCTAGAACGACCAGTCTGTGGTTAAGGTCCTGCCATTATTCATTCCGCAAATTATTCTTGTCGATGCGAGGTTTTTGCGGTTGTGCAATGTTTGCAAATAAAGTCATTTGTGTAAATTACACGCCTTCCTTTTGATTTATAAATGTATCCAATTTGATGGCTCTCTGAAAAATAGCACCTGTCTTAAAGGTGGGTTTGAAATCGATGCAGCTTAGGTTGGGACAATTTTCTTTGCTTGTTGAATTTCCACAAATAATAGGGTAAATTTTAAGTTGAAGTTTGTGGGTTGGAACTCAGTCAGATAGAAAATAAGGGGAAACTAACCACAAAATAATATTTTAATAAATCAAATATTTTCATAAAAAGCGTGCAAATTTTATTTTATTGCATAAAACAAACAATTTTGGCTCTTAGTAAAATGTGTGCTATAAAACTTTCTACTAAATATTAAAAAAATGTTTAATAATTTAAAAACACAGATTAGTCAATAGTTTAGCATTAACTTCTCTATAGATAATAATAGTTATAATATATAATAGCCATCGTTAATTCACTGGTACATGGTGCGTATGACACAAAAGAATCTGTAGGTCATTTGCAGAAACTGCAAAAAGATGAATGCAAAACTGGATGATTTGAAATCTCTTCTGATCCTTCTCACCCACCTCAGTCATGGTCTGCATTGAAACATCCAAGAACACAGTGGCCTTCAAGCAAACGGGTTTCTGGGCGCGCTGTGCAATAATGATGAGCATTTTTTTGAAACGCAAATCGGCCGAAAACCAATCCATATTATAGACAGCCATGTTAACATTGCCGCTCTGGAAATAGTCAAACGAAATTCTTGATCAAGTCATTGATCAGTTGCGCAGACAACTTACGGCATTGATCAGTAACTCACTGAAGTAGCAAATAAGGTAGATTTGCACCATTTGAGCCACCAAGAAAATGGCCAGCTTGCAGATAAGCTCCGGACTCAGGCCAATGGTCATCTGAAAGCCCACAAAGCAGACCAGCAGCGAAGAGGCCAGAAAGTTCAGCAGCAGCGGTAACCCAAAGACCTTGTTGATCACATCCGTCAGCCTGTGGGCAGAATTTAATTGTTATCCTAGCCAAGTTGTTTAGCCACTTACCCCAGCAGCTGGTTGTGATAGGAGATCAGTTTTTGGAGCACTTTCAGATCGTTGGCATGGCCATCGTTCACCCGTTCCGCTTGCACAGTCAGCTGGACGAGCTCCTTGGACAGGTAGTCATAGTGCATGATGTCCTGAATGACCACCGCATAGATCAGGATATCACTGGAGGCGTGTCCTGCCGTGGCCGTGTAACCAGCTATCGCCTGCAAAACGTACATCAGCCCAAACCGGAGGCTGCTGTCCAAGTTCCAGGGCGATACTTGGGTATATGGCATGGTCATCTCGATATCCGGCAGATGCAGCGCAAATCTCTGTATAACGAACTGGATGAGCACAAACAGATTGTAGGTGGCTATCAACACCAGGTAGAGGCAGGTGAAGCCCTTGGTGAAGCGCTGGCAACGCCTCAGATAGCGATCCACCTGATATTGCACCTCAGACTGTTCAGTTGGGAATATCGATTCCATTTCGCGCATTAATGCGTTCAGTTTGGGCTTCTGCCACCAGACGGTGATCATCTTCAGTTCACCAACAAGGACAAAGGCAATGTAGCTCATCACCATGCAGGATTCCACAAAGTTTTCACCGTCCCTTAGGGACAGGTACACAAAAGTTGCCTCCAAGCCGAGCACAAAATTCAAATTGATCACGTGGAACAGAAAGTTGACGTAAAGCCACCGGGTCGATGTCTTCTTGTGGCTGATCGATTCGTAGGGATCCACGCCGATAGTGTGATAGAAGACGACAGGCAGGCTCATAAAATCATTAAAAGTTATCGATCTTTTTTCTGGCATTTTTGATTAGTTTTCTCGATTTAAACTGCAGCAGTGAGTAGTTTCTTTATACTGAAAGAGTTTCCAAAATAAATTTTGTAAATAGGCTATATTAAACATTCAGTCTGAACAGCCAAATTAATTTAGCCAGTATCTTCTTCTAAATTTAAAAATTTTCAAAAAAAAGTCAAGTTAGCTGAATTTGAAAGTATGTCAAATATTCTCGATCAGTTGAAAACATATTTTTTTATGTGAAAAGGCGTCTATTTCAAGGTATCCCAAAAATACCCGGTGATATTTTTTTAACTAATGATACATATTGTTCATAAGGCATCGATGCCTTGCAAAGCAATAAATATAAATATACAAAAAAAAAAAAAAAAAAAGATATCCCAAACAAGAGTTATTTTTTTTTCTTGTGAAAAATTTGGCTTTGAAATCTAAACATTAAAAGCATTTTAAGGCTTTTGGATTTGCGATCCCAATAGCTAGTTTTAATATTATTTTTATTTTTATTGGCATCCAAATTTGAAAAGTAATATCAAAGTATAGCGCACAAATATATTTGAAATATTAAATATTCCTAATTTAAAACAGTCATTTTTTGCTGCAATTTATATACTATGTAAATAATTGAGATTATCCATTTTTTGCTTATAAAGATTCTTAAAAAAAATTTTTTTTTTTAATACCACAGCAGATTTACACAGATAAGAACGCCCACATTACATATATATCCTAACATATAAATTAAAATTCTGAGATTTACATTACGGCTAGACCTATTTTACCTATATTAAAATTTTTTGATCTAGCAAACGGAGGCAGTTACAAATACTCGTGTGTGTTGAACACCTCGGCCAAATGACAACTAAAATCTAAATACATTTTAAAATCCAATGTTGACACTGGGCAATGGTAATATTTCGCATTGTAATTGACTTTTAATTGGTTAGTTTTAGCTTAGTCAGCTGCAAATGAAATAGTTAAACACATTTTGTGGCAAGGGATAAGGTCGGTGAAAATATGGTGGAAAAACTTAATAAATGCCAGAAAATTAAAAGCAAATGTTATCATTCAAAAATATGATACATTATTCAATGTCAAAATATAAATTATTGAATACAAAATATCTGTATTTATGATAAAACTTGCAATCCGAAAATTGATTAAATTGAATTGGTTTATAAACTTTAAATTTATTTATTTTTCTTTTTTATATTTTATCAATTTATAAAATTTTTTTTACTAAGCAACTTTAGTTTATATGTTTTTAGAAATTAGAATTTATTAGAATTTGTGTTATATTAGAATTGGCTAATAAAGTAAATAAAATCAGTGCTGTTAATATAATTTAAAATCCTTATCTTATACAATTTAAAGTACACAAGCTGTGAACAAGTATTGTTCAGTCGGTTACACCCGACTAGCAAATAAATGTCTCATTGCCATTAAATTGAAACGAAACGAAAACTTATAATATTTCAGGGCTTTGGCATACTCTTCTGTTTTGTGCTGAAGGCGGAGAGCCAGCTGAGGGGACCGCCCTTCCTGAGCAGCAGCAACGGGAGCAGCCAGAGCAGCTCCCTGAAGCAGGCCAAGTTCAACACGAGCAAGACCAGCCTGGAGGAGAACTACTGCACCACGACGACGGCCAGCATCAATAGTCCACTGAGCTGTAAGTAGGCCACAAGAGAGAGAGAGAGAGAGAGAGAGAGAGAGAGAGAGAGAGGCGAACTTTCACTCAATCCTTTTTAATTATTCCTTGCAGTCTACACCAATCACGACAAGGAGAAGGAGAGCGAATGCATGGCAACATCAGCAGCAGCAGCAGCAGCAGCAGCAGCAGCAGCAGCAGCAGCAGCTACTACTTCGGCACCCAAGCAGGGACTGGAGCTGTCCACTGAGCGGGCGGTGCAGCTGCCGCTGACGATCATCTCGAGCGCGCCGCGCTGCCAGGCGGCGTCCGTTGCCAGCACGGCGGAGACGCTGCTCGGCGGTCGCCAGCAGCTGCCGTTGACGGTGGCCGCCTCGCCAGCCACACGCTGCTGCGCTTTGTTGGGCGGCGGCGGCGGCTACGATGCGTACACCCTGGACGGACTGACGGGCAGCCTGGGCAGGCGCATGCTGCACCACCAGCACCAGCAGCAGCACCAGCACCACCCGGGCACGCACTATGCGACGGCGGCGCCCTGCGACGAGTTCGTCGGCGTCGAGACGCTGGACATACTGCAGGGCCTGGCGGCAGGTAAGCGATCAAAGAAGTTTTGGCCAGTTTTAAGTGTGGGTGCTGAATTTTGAACGCACCACTTGCAGACAGCATCATTGGCATACACGGCACGCCCCACTATGTGCCGCTGCAGCACAATCCGTATGTGGACTTTATGCCGGGGCCACTGATGCTCGGCATGCCACCGCCACCAGCCACAATTAGCGGGAATTTGGGCGGTGCAGCCGTAGTGCAGCCGGGTGGCACGCTGCCCACGCCCAAGACACAGAAGCGGGTGACCATACTGGAGCCAACGTCGCGCACCACCTTCGACCCTTTGCTGCCCACCATGGTGGCGGCGGTCGTCTCCACCACAACCACGGCCACCACAACGCTCTCTGTGACGCCGTCCACGCAGAGCTCCGGGGTAGACAGCAGCAATAATGCGACGCTGGATCGCATCAGCCACGATCTGGACTATCTGCTGAATCGGGGCAGTCTCGATGGGGACACAGGGACAGGGACGGGGACAGGGACGACGCCGCCGCCACCCGCTGTGTTAAGCAAGAAATGCGATGAACCACAGCAACAACAACAACAACAACAACAACAAGGCAGCAAATTATAATCGAAGAATTCAAACTGGGAACTAAGTAAGGGTATTCATGAAACGGAACAGTGTAAATATCTATATCCACAAAAGTAATTGTAATTTATCATCCTTGTAAATAGCTAACTAATAGTATCTAAATTTAAATATTCAATTGAAAATTATGATTTCATTAATTATAATTTTGAATCATCAAATCAAATAAACACTTTGAATGAATTTAAAGTACAGACAATTTTTTAGCTAGATTTACAAACAACATTTATGAAAGTAACTAATTATATATATATAAATTAACCTTAGGTTAATTAAATGTGAGCACACCCTAGAAAGAAAAAGGTGTGTGCTTAAGTTTTTGATTCCATTTAAAATTTTCCTAGACCTAAATCAAATCAAAGCATAGAATTCTACAAAATACAATAATTGTATAACTACAAAAATATTACAGAACTATTTCTGCAAACAAACACATACACATATATATCTTTGAATAAACTCAAGACTCTTGTTATACAAAAAATGCATTGAATTTTGTGTGAGTATACGAAAAATGTTCAATTTAATATTAACAGTATTTTTGTTGTGGCTGACTGATGACCGCTAGAAACTAACCACATGGCCCATAAAGTGGGTCACGTTCTCGCCGCGTATGGCAAAGAAAAATGGATGATCC
Organism: Drosophila micromelanica; assembly: GCA_004143825.1. Taxonomy (NCBI): domain Eukaryota; kingdom Metazoa; phylum Arthropoda; class Insecta; order Diptera; family Drosophilidae; genus Drosophila; species Drosophila micromelanica. Next base: position 7,063 of record SCDY01000694.1, on the reverse strand, counting down.
GCCCGAAAGAACTTCTGACGCGACGAATTGCTAATCACAATCGGCTTATAGCCTGCAAAATATGCCATGATATAATAAATCGGATTATTCGCATTGATTATTCACTCACCAGCTGCCGGCTGTGCCAGCTCCGAGCCGGAGCCCGATTCGTTCAGGTCAATCCGCAGCTTGTGGAGAACATCGTAAATTGGCTGGTTGCCGACAGAGTGCAAGTGCTTGAAGTTGGCCGACGAACCGAAAATCTCCACAAAACCCAGCTGAAAAACAAGATTTAAAATACGGACTCAATTAACAAGTTGTGCTAAAAATTACTTAGCGAGAATTTTTTGAATTTTAGAATTTTAGAATTTTAGAATTTTTTTATTATAAATAAAAATGTATTATTCTATTTACATATAACTGGTCTAATCTAGATAATTCGTAGCCCGATAAAAAATAAATAATTACGTAATGAACTTTTGGTACATGAAAAATCCTCGTTAATTATAAAATTTCCATATATTTCGTGTTCCCCTCGCTATATACCTGGAATTCAATGAATATAAAAACTTATATTTTTTTCAGTTTATTTTTTTAATTTAAATTTTCCTCACTTCAAAAAAATCAATTAAAGAGAATAATTAATAAATAATAATAATTCAAAAATTTCGTAATTTTTCATTTTATTTTCATTTCACTTCTTATTTTTCGCTTGCTATTCGTATTCTATTTGGAATTCAGTGAATATATAAACTTACATTTTGTTTCAGTTTATCTTTTTAACTTAACTTTTTCTCATTTTGGAAAAATGAGAGAGAGAACAGATATTTGGAATAAATATATCAATCAATATATAATTTTATGCTGCTGTTTTTAATTTCCTATTAAATTAACAGTAAGATGTAAATAAAAAGTTAACTAAAAGATTTTTAAATCGAAACCCCGATATTTATGAAGTTAATAATTCGTATAATTGGAATGAAAAATATAAAACAGCCTTTCGGAAGAGTTTTAGTATATCAGCTAAGTATTGATCAACCCTCGCAAAATCTCACATCACCCACCTGTTTCAGCGGCTGTCGCAGACTGCACTCGAAATCAATGCTGAACTTGGGCAGCAGCACCTGAACGCTCTCCATTTGCATGCGCTGCTGCAGTGCGCCCAGATCGAGGCTGCGCAGCTGGGACTCGAGCGCGGCCAGGGCGGAGGCGTCGCGCTGATTGGGCAGGATGAGCAGCATGGCCAGTTCGTCGGCATGCTCGTAGGGCAGCTCGATGGCGCGGGCGTTCAGCTCCCGCAGCTCCGCGTACTTCACGCACATGTCGTCGTCGAAGAGCATCGCCACCGATTTGGGGGCGCCGGAGGCGTGGCTGTGGAACTCGTAGAGGCCGGTGCGATAGGCGCTGAACGGCAGAAACCATTTGCTTTGTAGCCGCGCCGCGAGCAGCAGCAGCAGCTGCGCCGCCTGGTCGCCGTCCGCCTGGAGCGGCTGCTGCCAGTCGCCGCCGCCAAGGCTGGCCAAAATGTTGTCGCTAATGTGGCGACGCAGCTTCTCGGACTGCTGCAGGTCGAGGCACTCGGCCGTCGCATGGAAATACGTTTGGGCAATCTTCTGGAAGTCATCCGCAATGCTGGTGCCGGCGCTGGCCTGGAGCAGCAAACGGTTCTGCAGCTGAACGCGTGTGTCCTGGTCGCCAGTGGCAGCGGCCAGCTCGGCGGCATAGAAATTGGCCATTTTGGCATTGCTGGGAAAGCGCTGCTTCAGCTCCAGCTGCCGCTGCAGCTCCTCGGCCGTCGCCCCATCGGAACCCAGGTAGAGCAGCGCCAGCGTCGCCTCCAGCAGCAGTGGCGAAACAATTACGTTTTCATCACCAGCTGCGGATGCAATGCTATGAAAAATCTCAGCTCCTAAATTGATTTCGTGTGGAGCACCAGACGCTGTCGGATTGGGCGCAGCACTCATACTGGCTCAGCTGGTGGAGTGTACAAACGGGCTGCTAAAATAATTAGAAATATTATTATTAAATAAATAAAATAATAAAATATTAAATGCATTGCATACTTGTGTGCGGCCCATGTATTAGGCAACAGCTGTGGTTTTAACTAACCATATAAGCATTTTTAGTGGTGCATACTTTTGTGCGGATGCACTGTTAACTAGCAGAGAGCGCACTGTTAACCATATGCACGCAATTTTAGTAGTGCATACTTTTGTGCTGACCAAATTTGTAAATAAATTAACGGACTTGATACAATTTTAAATATTAATATGTCGGTCAAATAAAATGCGATCTTGAAGAGCTATGGTTTCTCAAACTCGTAAAGTTCTATAAGTACATTATTCTTGTAAAAGATATGCCATTTTATGCACATAAAAACATAAAAAAGACACATTAAAAATGCTTTATTTCTATCTCTGATATATATATTGCATACAGATTTCATTCGAAAGATTTCAGTGTGAAACATATACATGTATCTATTTATGTATTTATTGCGTTTTAAATCAAAACTTTAATTTTCAGCTAACATTAAGTGAACATTGTTTGACTTTTCTAGCATATTCAATATGCCCTTCTGGCATAATGAGAAACACATGCGCTATTTAATATCTTGATCAAAATATGTCTTTTTTTATAGCGTTCAGCTGGAATCTTAAGATCTTGCGTATACACAAGTAGCCCAAAGTGCACAACTAAAGTATAATTAATCTGCATTTGTTTATTGAACACTGTAGGGCACTATTTTTATATATTTTCTCATTCTGCAATAATCTGGGTATGTACATAGATTTCATTGGCATTAGATATCTGAAATAAAATTTATGAATTTTACAAAGTTTGGCCGTGGCCTTTAAGGCGGCGTTTCCCTATAATCATGAAATATCAATTTCTTCCCTTTTGCGGGGCTAGCCAACGAATTTAAATAAACCAAGTAAGGTATGCGCGACTAGCAGATATCATGTAACCAGGTCTGAAGTCTTTAAAATACACAAACATACTGTAGTCAGAAATAATTTCTTGGCTAACATTTAATTTAATTCTCCTACAAATAACATCTCAAATAGAGTTTTATCTAAAAAAAATAAAAGCAAACGCAATCTTCATAAGATATATGTAGGTATATCAAAATGATATTCACATATATTGTGCAACTTGAAAACAGTTGTGTGCGCAGAGGGTATAACAAGAGATTCACTAAAAACTAACAAAGTGAAAAACAATGGGCCGCGACAATTGCCAACAAAAACACACAAAAACTTGACACGATTCTCGGCTAGCCCACCAAGTACACAAAACAAGACAACAACAAGCCGAAAAACGGAAAAACTTTTTGACATTGCTCGGCTAAACAAACATGCACTTATACTTAGACACTTAGAATTTTCGACAACGTTTTTATCTCACGCGAATTGCGCTCAACGCAGATGTGAATATATATATATATTTTATAGAATTTTCTCAATTAATTTCTATCTATTAATTTCGAAGTCAAGGCTTCATAGAAATACAAAATTTTTAATTTTTTTTGTTCACTGATTTAATTAAATTAATAATAATTTAAAATTTAAATTTTTTCCAAGCAATTTTTATAGGGTATTTTTACAGTTTTCTTTATCAACGCTTTATAAGTGGTGCTACTCTTAAATGTTTATTGTTTATTTTGGGTGTGCCAATTTTGTGTTTTCTTTAGGAAATTAATTACATCATGAATTTGTCAAAAGTGTTTTTGTTGGCTTCTAAGCCTAAAAACAAAACGGTTTTATAGACACGTATGTATATATTGTTCCGATACTTATATTTTGCAAAATAAAGAGCATGTCTACAGCTGACGTCTCGCCAAGTGGCAGATGGTAGATGCTCGGCTAGATTTTCAATGGCTGAGCGCATGAGGTCACAGAATCATTTTCGTAGTGATCATTATCATGATCTCGATTAGATATTAAGAGCAACATGTGCCACAGATTCTTACTGCATACACAAATATGAGCATATATATAATGAATATATATTTTTTTATTTATGAATTTTTAGTCATTTTATTTAGCTATAAACGCACTGAAATTGTTCACATTTAAGATATTTATTTAATTTGGCTTGTAAAATTAACAGTTCACTTTCGAAATATTTTGTTTTTTTTATGAATTCTTAGTCATTTTATTTAGCTATAAATGCACTGAAATTGTTCACATTTAAGATATTTATTTAATTTGGTTTGTTAAATTAACAGTTCACTTTCGAAATATTTTTTATGTTTTGGTATATATACCTATTAAGTTTCCTTTCCACTTTGCGGCGCAGTTAAACGCGAAACTTAAAAACAAATTTAATTCGTTTGGCCAAATAAAATAAAATTTACGCCCGCACGCAGCTTTGCACGGAATTGAACTAAATGCTCTTTTGCGCTAGACCAAAAAAAATATATATGAAAGCATCTAATTAAGTTGGCCCGGCGCGCTGTTCATTGATGACGACACTTGGACAACGGATGGGCAAATGCAGAGTGGGAAAGCTCTGGCCAAGTTTGATTTTTCAGCAACTACTTTTTCGACGCTGAAAATTTAATCTATTTTTATAATTTCTGTGCCCCGTTTGCGCCACTCGTTCAAGCGGACGCTAACGACGCCAAAGACGAACTGGGTCTGGTCTGGTGCTCTGTTCGCGTCCATTTGGGTGCCATCGTCAGTTTCTGTGGCCATTAATATGTTGTTGTTTTGGCGCTGAACCACTCGAATTGCCGCTGATTGGGATGCTGCACGCGAAGAACGCGTTGCGATGCTTGATTGAATTGAGTCATCCCAGCAGCAGCTCGGACTTTGTTTTGATAGTTCCATTGTTTAATCAGCTTATCTAATCTAGCGCATTTTAGGTCATTATACTTATACTGTTCTGTGTGACATCGGTGCACAGAGCAGTAGTTTTCTCTTATACCAGTGACAATATATTTCTTGCATTTCTTAAATACAAACAGATTTTTTTTAAATTTTATAATTTAATTGCGAACTAAGCCGTGTCGTGAAGCGTAACACAATTTGTATATTTCTTAAGATTTTACAACTTTTCGATAATTGTTGATTCCATTTCAGCATAACAATTTTAATATAATTTTTTGACATGCGGTTTTCTATTTAATATTACCTATATAAAAATTGGGACTCGTGCTCATCCCTCACAATTCAGTTAAAAGCTTCAGTGCATTCTGTATCTTTTATTACATTACAATAACACAAAGGATGAGGACAGATGTTAATGTTGCATTCAACATGATGAAGTAGTGTTTGATGGGAGTTCACAAAAATGGGATACATATACATTTAATAAATACTAACAGCCTAAATATATATATAGAGTGTTCCAAAAGAGATTAAATGGAATTAGCACACTCAACAGTTCATTTGGCCATGCAAGCGCAACAGGCAGCGTCCTTTCTGAAATGATGTGTATGTATTTGTTTTAAGGCGCTTTGATTCCCACCAGCACAGCTGGGCAGGCGTTCTGTATCTAAATCTGTTTGTTTTAGTATATAAGTGAAACAATAAATAGGACGCGCCTAAGATGCGTTTTCATGGCCGCATGCGGGACAATGCGGAAATGCACAAACAAATGTTAAATACATGTGGGTTCAGACTCAATTGATATATAACAGAGTAAGGCTTCACCTCTTGCGTGTTAGTTGAGTTTTGGTTTGCACGTGTGCTTTGGAGTGACAAACTTGTGGAGTATACATGGTGTTAATATTGTGTAGCGCGGTCGCATAAGATTTAAATGTGTGTGTGTACGGGTGTGGGTGTGCGTGTGTGTGTGTGGCTGGCACTTGTGAATGTTAGAAAGTATAACCGCCGTCGGGCGCCTTCGGCTGCGTGGCATTAAACTCTAATGCGCCGTTAACCTCCTGCGGCGCTAGCTCCTGCTCGGCCTCATCGTCGCCAGTGTTGAAGTACGTGTCAATTATGGCGTAGGCCTTCTTGTAGACCTCCTCGTTTTCGTGCTGCTGCAGCGCCTCCAGTTTATCGAGACCACCGAACTCCTCGACCATTAGACATAGATTCTCTGTGCCGCCCAGCTTTTCGGCGAGCGCAAACAGATTGGCCAAGCCCGTTTGCACCACCTTGATGGTGCGCGGATCCTTGGCGTCCAGCAAATCAATGAATGGCTTCAGTATCTTGTACTTCTCAATAAGATCCACAATCTGCTCGGGTGTGCCAGAGGTGGTGGTATTGGTCACGGCCCAGGCGGCCTCCTTTTGCGCCTTGAAATCACCCTTCTCCAGCACATGGCGTATCTGCTGAAAGATGCCCGCGTCGATGACTTCCTGAATCTGTTTCTGATTGCCGGCCGTAATGTTGCTAACAGTCCACGCAGCCTCCTTGACTATATTGCCCTTTGAGTGCTGCAATAACAAACCAAGCTTGGGCAAGCCACCAGCAGCTATAACAACATCGGTCTGCAAAGGGATTGACATACTCCAAATTAATAAATGACTCGAAAAGCGGCTGTCAGCGGGGACCTGACCTGTTGATCCGTGCCGGTGACAATGTTACCCACGCTGCGCAGTGCCGGCACAATGATGCTGGGCTCGTCCGTTTGCAGTAGGTGCACTAGGCGTGGCACTGCATCCGTATCGACGACCGCTTGTATCTTGTTGTTGTCATCATCCGTCACATAGGATAGCGCCCAGCAGGCGTCGGCCAGCACCTGTATGTCCTGACTGGTCAGCAAATGCGACAGCACCGGCAACAGGCACTTGATCTGCTCAAAGGGCGGCGACGGGTTCTTGTTGCGGCACAAATTTGACATCAGCCAGACAATATTGCGCAGAAAGGACAATGGCGTCTCATTATTGATTAAGCGCAGAATGCCATCGATGACATTGTGCTGGATTACGATGTCACGTGCTGCAGCCCCATCGCCCGCAATGTTGCCCAGCGCCCACACGGCCTGCTCGGCTAGATTGATGGACTTCGACTGCAGAAGGGCTATGAAATGGGGCACAGCATTCTGCTCGATGACGCAGCGCGTCTGTTCCGATGTGCCCGAGGCGATGTTGGTCAAAGCCCAGGCGGCCTCAAATTGCAGCATAGTG
>SCDY01000693.1:0-181439 GCA_004143825.1 Drosophila micromelanica | reverse complement strand
ATTTTGATGGGGAAGGTCTTTTTGTTCATGGTTCGACACCACAATGAATTCTACATTTCAGTTTAACAATAAAATTTTCGGTCCAAATTCATATCAAAAATTTTCGAAAATATGCCCTAGTGTTCCCATGTAAGGATAGGTCTCAACTTTCCGCAGTCGTAACTTTGCCAAAACTCAACCGATTTTGATAAGGATGGTGTTTTTGTTCATGGTTAGGCACCACAATGAATTCTACATTTCAGTTTGACAATCAAATTTTCTGTCCAAATTCATGTCAAACATTTTCGAAAATATGCCCTAGTGTTCCCATATAAGGATATGTCTCAACTTTGCTCAGTCGTAACTTTGGCAAAACTCAACCGATTTTGATGGGGAAGGTCTTTTTGTTCATGGTTCGGTATCTAGATAAATGCTACATTTAAGTTTAAAAATAAAATTTTTGATCCAAATTCATGTCAAAAATTTTCGAAAATATGCCCTAGTGTTCCCATATAAGGATAGGTCTCAACTTTCCACAGTCGTAACTTTGCAAAAACTCATTGAAAATTGGCAAAAAGGGTATAATGGTTTTGTGCAAATGTATGTAACAGGCAGAAGGAAGCATAAAGTACCCCATAAAGTATATATATTCTTGATCAGGATAACTAGCCGAGTCGATGAAGCCATGTCCGTCGGTCTGTCTGTCTGTCTGTATAACCGCGTCGATTTCAGAGACTACAAAAGCTAAAAAGCTGATCTTGAACTCATTCCGTTCGTATATACCATACGCAGATCAAGTTTATTTCAAAAGACCGATAATTTTTTTTCGTTTTCTAATTATCAAGATATATCGCTTTTTTCACTGGGTTTTTAGGCATAAAAAAAATTTTAAATGACTGACTGCCATCAAACTTTAAAATTAGTTCAGTTTTGGCAAAGTTAGGCGTGTTTGAAATATGGGATATATAGGTCCGAGAGCTTTACATGTCAACACTTTGTGAATTTTGTTTTGATTTTTGACAACAAAATTTGATCCATTCCGAATTGGTTTATATTCATTTCACTTTCGAACAACATTAAAAAGGTCAACACCCTTCTAGCCCATATAAAATACTTATTTAACTGGCAGAAGCGTCGGCTTTTATGGCTGGTTAGGCGTCTCGCAGAAGAGGCGCCTGCAGCACCTTGAAATTTTTTTTATTTAAATCTTCATTTTCCTGGAACAATTTAGCTTAAGTATTACAATTAAATTTCAATTCGCAATTAACAGTTGCCATTTACCCATCAAACTGTCTGGGTAAGCCCTAAAAGCAATCTACAAAACTGGCCCCGAGCAGGGTCTCAAACGCATTATATTGAGTAAACAACTGAGAGTAAACCAAAGACCCATCAGTTCAGTTTCATAGTGAAAACCCTGTTTTGCAGTTTCGGCTTTCAAACTACCTTTTGTGATGTGGCCCAAACGGGGACTATGCCACAAAAGAGCCATTCGTTTCATGGCTTTATCCCGGGCATCAGGCAGAACCGACTTGAAATTCAATTTGCCATTGGTATGCAGCATCGGTCTAGGTTCTAACTGCGTTCTAGCAACAGTTTTAAAGCCGCCTACCAGTTTGGCAGGATACCGCCCATAAATTACCATTTGGCAGCTACAAGCAACGCCTATCCGGCTACGGGTTCGACTCCGGCTTCGTCCTGCCACCCATATGGGCAACTGAAACGCCGCATCGCATCTCATTCACTTCGGAGCTTTTTTTGGGGATATGCCGGGCATTATACGCGTACTTTGCCGCAAGTCGTTTGCTTATCAGTTGTTTTTTTCTAGCGGGCGTTGTCCTTTCGGACAGCCAACCGATTCGGTGGCAGCGCAGCCAACAGCTAAGTGAACTGCCATAATGACAACGAGGATGAAAACGCCAGCAGTGGGCGGCTAGGCAGGACCTGGGTGTTAGTTCGGGGGTTTTTGTCTGAGAAACCGACACGTTCTTTGGCCCCTTATCATCGTTTATTGTTGGCTACAATATTTTATTTGGAAGTTGCAGGCGCAACAACTTTCGCTTGCCTTGGCTCGTTATTATCCTATTAGGATGTGACAGCAGCTCAGAAACTTTTCATTCACACACACACACACACACTAAGACACTAAAATACAGCCACGGCACACATGTCGTATACATAACGCGTTTTATATACTTTCATCTTCAGGACATTACAAGCTCGTTAAAGTCAAATCAATGTTGTTTTTGTCGTTGCTATTCATTTTGACTTTGCTTGTGCTCCTGCTCCTGCTCCTGCAGTCCTGTCGCCCTGTCGTCGCTTTTTTTGGCCATGTCTTTTTATTTCATTATGAGGATTTGGCTGCCTTTTTGCTGTTATCTGCGGCAGTTTATGTCGCACCGGAGGCAACTGACCATGAAAATTGTTAAGCGCAAATGCACAATGAAATAAACTATAGATATAATGGCATTTGTGTAGCTCTAAGGAACCTCGACTAGGGGAACTTCCGAAACTAGGTTACAGCCAAGCGCCATTATCAGATCATAACAACTTGACAATAACCATAACAAACTTGACAAAATTGTAACGAAAGTTCCAAGATATTAGCAGAATAATGTATTCGATATCATAATCATTAATACTGTTATTATCGCTAAAGTTATTGCTTAATAATGGAAACATTGTTATGTAAATGAATTCATATCAATCAAAAACTATTTTGGTAACAGTTAATCATAGATTCAAAAGAGAATAATCTGAATATTCGGTAATCTGAATATTTCAGCAACTTAAATTAAACTGCAAATATTAACACTTTATTGTTAATAAATAAATAAATAAAAGCTTATTTCTATTAATACTGTTATCAACATCATTAGCTGAAAATAATCATTATAATCAGCAATATTTTCATATATTGTAATAAGATCATTTTAGAAAGATTTGAAGCTATTTGGCCCAATGACAGCCACTGACGATTAGTCATTATTCTGATCTTGGCAATTAGTCACCTGAACGATCTCTGCAAGCAGTTGGCAAATGCCAAGGAAACATTAAAATATGCATATTCGATTGTATTTCTGCATTTTTACATTAATCCGCCAGGGCGAGGGTGTTGTCATGAGTTACATTTGCATTTCACACACGCCTTGGCCTGGAAATCAGAATGATGGCAACGATCTTTTAATACTGCATATGTACATAAACATATATATATACATACATATATCTGCGAATAATTGATCGATCGGTCGTGGAATTGGAATGGAAATAAATGCACGTGACGAGTGCGTGTGATGCACTCACCATTCGCCAAAAATTCCTTACCGGCACCATTTTTGAGTGTTGTTTGTGAAAATTTATAGCGTGCCCGAAAATCGTTTGCGACGCTTTAAAATTTGCCAAAAAGAATTAATTGCCTCTATGCATAACAAACAAACAAACGTACATTCCTTCTTATGCAGCGTGTTTGGTTTGACTAAAGCTCATGGGAGCTTTGGCCGAAGAGAAACGAACGAACGAAACGTTCAGAAGAGCGACAGAAAGTGCGAGAGAGCACAGGTTGCCGGCTAGCCGGTTAGCCGGCTGACCACTTATAATGGGAGCGAAAGAGTGGGAGTGTGAGAGCGTGAGAGCGTTAAAGTTTAATTGCTGGCTTACAGTGGTAGATCAGCTGAGAACTAGATTTGCTGATTATACTATATATTTTTATGCTAATTAAACTTAATATAATATTATGCATATTTTAAAATTCTTTTCAATAACTAAGTAAAAAGACTTTGACATAAGCAACACGATTTACTGAATAAGTCAACCAGTTTTTGTACAATAATATCTAGTCGTGCATCCACTGTGCGCTGCCTGACGATCGTCGCATCGCGACGCGGCGTCAAGCGTCGAGCAAGCTTTAAATTGTGTGTCGCAAACTTGAACGGTTTAGTGAGCGAGTGATAGCCAAAAGGGGCACGAGCACCAGCATTTTAGGCCAGACGGTGTCAGTGTGCGTTGTGTTGTGTAGTGAGACGCAGTAAAGATGCTAAAAGGTCCATCAGAAACCCAAGTAAATGTAATTTAACAATTAAAACACACGCGACGAAAAACAAGCGCACAAGCAAAAAGCGAAAATAAAACAAACAACCAAAAACAAAAACAAAAAAAAAATCTAGAAAAAATAAAGAAGAAAAGAAAACGGTGTAATATACTAGTGTGAGGTGCAAAGTGAATAAACTGCACAAAGCCAAAAAGCCAAGCAGCATGTGAAGTCGTCGTCGTGGGGCACAGCCAGCGAACGTACAAAAGAAACGATATTTATGCTCTGAATATTGGAGAGCTCACAAAATTTACGTGGCAGGTGTGTAGAGCGTAGCGTAGCTCAGCGTAGCGCATTCCACAGATTGTGCATATAATCTATATAAGTATGAATGTGTTGTATGATGATGGCATTTGCGAGTTATTAAGGGCTCTGCGCCCTCCTCTCTATAATCCGGGGTGCTATGCACATATTATTGCCGATTATATAAGCCGCAGCAGCAATGTATTTTTGCCAAGAGTGTGTTAAGTTCTCAGTCGATTACTAGTGCGCGGGGCCTTGAGACACACCTACGGTCGGAAGGGGTGGGAGGGGGGAAGCAACAACTGTATGCTATATAGATAAGATAGCGCATATCTAATAATATCACATAAGACGAAATGAGCATAGCGCAGCGCATAACGTCACATACTATGTGTGGGTATATTAACAAAAACAAGATAGAGGCAACAACAAAAAGAAGAAGAAGCAGAAAAACAAATAAGAATAAAATACGTTCATACGTTCAGGTTGTTTATATTGTCGAGCTTGGGTTGCCAGTTCCGTGCACTGTACATTCATTATTGAATCCATTCTGTCTTTTGGCCATTACTATATTTAAACATTTTTCACTGGCATTTGCTAAATAATAAACAAATTATAAATAGGTAACTCAATAAATGTACAGTAAACTAGAAACTAAACAAACGCAGACACACACACACACACACACACTCACACAGCCAGAGAGGCAAATGAACAAAATGAAAACGCACACAACGACAAAAAGCTTTTTTTTTTTGCTCAGCAGCACACAAACGAGAATATGCTGCATGGCTGTGTATGTGTGTATTATTTGTAGTTGTTATGCGTGTTTCGGTGTATGAATGTGTGTGTGTGTCTGTATTTTGTTTACACTAAAATCAAGGTTAAAAGCGCAAAGCGACATGCGTAAAAGGTGGAAGCAAATAAATATATCGCTCAATAAACGAGCAATGATCGAATAATTGTCTGTTTGAATGTGTGTGTGTGCAAGTGTGTATGTGTGTACGTGTGTGTATGCTGTGGTCGCATTAACCGAAAGTACCAAAATGTGCCATGGAAGTCTATTAAAGCGTAAAACGCGAACTAGTTGCGAGCGTCCATGGCTGTCAAGTAAACTGAGCCGTGCCTGAAACCAGAGCAAACGCAAAACACAAAACAAAACAAAGCAAAACGAGCAAAAAGAAAATAAACAAAAACCAAAAGCAACAAGAAAACCAAGAAAGTAAAGCTTACTCTCCGAGTTAGAGTCGAAGCTTTCATACTCTTTGCCCAAAAAAACTCTTTCAAATTTGTGAACTTTTACGCCCGCAAAAAATATGGAGTAAAGGTCGATTTGAACACTTAACTGAGACATAAGTTGACATCAATTGGTTGTGTCAGCTAAAGTTTAAGCGCACATTAAAATGGCGATCCCCAAGTAATCCGATTATATTAATATGATTAATTATATAAACTCAAGATTTGCATTCTGCCTTCTGCCAATCAACGGCAACTGTTGCTGTCCGGAATTATTTCGGCAACACTCTTCGAATGATAAATGCGGTTGAGTGCGTCTGATAAATAAATTATGTCTTAAAATGCAAAATAAAATAAAAGTTATAACAAGAAAATTCAGTTATTTTTGTACAGCTTAAGTTGTAGATAAAATTCCATCAGAGTCCCAAGTCATTATACCTACTTTAAAGATATTTAAGTTTTTAAAAGTAAATTACGTAAGCTCCACAAAAAACTCGCTTTCATATATTTTCGTAGTGGAAAATGCAACCATATTTGCATGTAGAATTTGCTATTTGCCTTTGAGTTGAATAAACGTTTCCAGCTTCGTATCTAGGCTATCTTCTTGATTTAAAGACCAAGATGAATCGGGTGAATAGCTGCTGGTTTTCGCAACGGTGTTTTTGCAATATATGCATTGCGTTGTAAACATGAAATGAAAGCAATTATGCCTTTTTGCAAGTGTATTAACAGGCGATCGAAGTGGAGGGTCGAACCCAGCCACAGACCAAAGCCAAACCAAAGGCCCAGAGCATAACCGATGAGCCGGCCAGCCCGGGCCAGAGTCCGAGCCAGACCCAGAGCCAGAGCCAGAGCCGGGCTATGTTGGTCCGGTTGCAGTGCGTGAAAAAGAGATGACGAGCTTAATTTTTTGCGGTAGCTATGGCAACAGCCGAGCTACAACAGCAACAGCAAAATACCCCGACCCCGCCCCCTTCATAACCACTACCCCCTGCCCGTTCGCTCGTTTGCCACCCGCTCCCCATCCCTTTCAAGTGCTGCTGTTGCTGTTGCTTTTGCTGCTGGCTCATCAAAAAAGCCAAAAGTTGTTGAACGTGAAATTATTGTACGCGAACACGAGTAAATACACACACACACACATTCACTTATATATGCATAAGCATTTCTGTACACACACACACACACTCACACAGAGAGAGACGCAAACACTTGCACATGAGCGGGGACCGTCAACTTCGACGTTGCTGCTGTTTTGCATGTGTAGCATCTCAAGATAAATAACAAAAAATAACAAAAAGCACAAAAACGCGACAACAACAACAAGAAAAAAAAGCGCAAAGTAAAGGCATGAAATAGATGCATCAGATTTCGCATTCAAGTGAAATTTATGGCAATCATAAAGCTCATCTTGCTTTCGAGGTAAAAACTTACAAACAACAAAAAAGAAAGAAAAATATTACAACAACAAAAATTACTGCCAAACTCTCGACTATGAGGCGCTACCTTGGAATAGGGGGTTAACGAGGGGTGCAGACGCAGACGAGGCGAGTACTTATCGCTGTCGGCTACAAAGCTCCATTATGCTCGCAGATCGCTGTTGTTGTTGTTGTTGCTGTTGTTGTTGTTGTTGTTTTTGATTTTAAACAGGTAAACATAGCGTTCCAGACCCCAGAGCGAACCGAGTGTAGTACGCAGAGCTTAAGCGCTATCAAAGTTTAGTCATCTACACAAATATGTTGAGAGAGAGCGAGCGAGCGAGAGAGAGAGAGACAGACAGACAGAAAGAGCGAGCACAGCAAAAGACAGATTATGAAAGAAAGAATAGACCCGAGGTTTCACGTACATAATAAGTACACCTGGTGCAAGCAGAAATATTAGTCGGAAAAAGCTATGAGTAAATATGTACAATAGATAGTTAGATATATGTACATATGCGTACAGCCAAGCAATTAGATAAGAAAGTCAGCAATGGGGCAAACATAAAAAGAAACGAGCAGAGAGTGGGAGAGGAAGAGAGCTAACCAGCTATAAGAGTTAAGAGAAACCCACATAATTGATCTATAATTCTTTCAAATTAAATTTGTATTTTCCGATAAGAAAATAAATTACCAAAATAACAATAAATCATAAACAAATGCTCCAAAAAGAGTTTATAATTAAGTTTAATGAATACAAACGATTTATAACACTGCATAGCTGTTTATAGTTCACGTTATTTTCGCAAATTAAAATGTCTGTCATCGTACACTCAGCTTATGTGTAAACAACGACAACGACATGAACAATCCGTGAATCACAAGTAGTCCCATCATATTGAGGTGGAATTTAAAGAATCGAATGGGCCAGACGACGGGTCAAGTCATCCATTTTGTAAATATTTAGAGAGTTGGCCACAGCTGATGCAATCGATGCATTGAATTCGAATAATAAAGAATTGAAACACAATAGCGCCACAAAACAGAAACCACAAACAAAAAGCAAACAATTTATTATGGTTTTCTATGCACACTGAAATGTTTTCATTTCATTTGGAGGCAGTCGGAAGTGTGCAATCATCGTTGTTGTTGATTAATTAACAATTCGATTAACTAAATGATTGATAGTTTTTAATGTTGTTCACAATTCTCATTCTCAAGCTCATTTAAAGTAAAGGCTTGAATGACACGTTAAAGGTAACTTGTTTCTTTCTCTCTGTCTCGAAAAATTCTTTCAATTGCATGCTTAAATCTTTCAGTCAGACAGTTTAGCATTTGATTGAATGAATATGAAAAGAAGGTATGCTGCGGCCTTTCTCGGTTACGAACTGAACTTCATCAAAATACGGCAAAGGCAGCAAAATTAATGCGAGCCCCAAATCTGAGAGTCTGACAGTAACAACTACCTGAACTCGTCCCATGCCGCATGTGGCACGTTTATCAGCTTTGCTTGACTTTGCCTCAGTTGGGTCCACAACACTTTTCAGTTTTTGGTTGCTCGAGATACGAAAGTATCATGAGAGTGAAATGTGTGCCCGGTTGCCGGGTTGCTCTCAAGTTTGCCTCCGGTCATTAAAAACTATTCGCACAAATTTGAAAAAGGTTGCTATTTTTAGCAGTGATACAACAGTTCCGTCCGCCTGTCCGCTGCCTTCCCTGTTTGTGACTTAGTAACGATTCTCGATGTGTTTACTGCCTTGTTTTTGTACTGCAATTAAATTAAAACATATAGCAGAGCAGCGAATGCTTATCTTAAGCGCGCCGAACATTAAATACTCTTTCTGACGTAATCGGAAATAAACTAATTACAATATCTGTAAAAAAGTATTATAGTAATGAATAAGATAATATTTTTTTAAATATCATAAAGTAAATAAAATAAATATATTTTTTATAAAATTCTTTTGAAATAAAACTACACCCATTTTACTTATTGATATATTTATACTATAGCTTAGTTTGATTTAAGAGCCTAATAAAAACTAAATTCATGAAGTTTAGTCAACAAATCTCTTTAAAAATAAACCAAGGTATTTATATTGAAGCTCAAAAACAATTTATTTCAAAATGTTCACAAGTCGGGCTGTTAATACGGCACTAAAAAAGGGTATTCGCTATATAATATATATATGTTTAAATAAGTATTCGGAGTGTGGCTATTAAAAACGAATAAAACCTCGGCACAAAATGTGTTTGACAATTAATTTTTTTTTTTCGTCTCTCCTTTCTTATTTCTTTCAGATGAAATACAACAAATTTCAATTGGTTTTGATTTTGCAATAAAGGAAACAGCAGCGATACACAACATCATATTCATATATATATAATTAATTCTCATACGATTTGAGAGCAGACTTCAAGGTCATATCGATTCCATTCGTGTTGCGAAAGCCCTTGAGCATATTAAAATCCAGCTGGAAAATGTTGAACCCGCACAGGTGGTGCCCCCTCAAAAAAATGGTGCTAATGATGACGTGCCACCCAATAATTTGTTTGATTTTGCTGAATTTTGCCAGTGCAACGACACGTAAGTCTGCCAAATATTTGGTTTAATTATAAGTATATCTCATTCTGTGCAAACATCATTTTTTATTGCCTCTATGTGTACATGATCTTATCAAATTGAACGAGTATCATTGTGTATATTATAATTGTTTGCATTATGCCAATTAAGAGGCCCTTGTTCAGCTCGAAGAGTCCACACGCGGTCAGGTTGAAGACGCGTTCATTCAACTGCAATTGAAGTCCATAAAAATGCAGCTGTAATAGATAGAAATATGAGATATTAAGTAAATAAAATGTGATAAATAGAACATGCAACAATTCCATAATTTTCGATTAAATGTAACAAAATATAACGAACAGAAAAAAACAGTCTGTTTATGATATATAGGAACTCATTTTAAGAATAAGAGTTACGGAATAAATGTTAACCCAATTTTTTGAAAATAATAATAATTATTTTCATCATTTTCAAATATAAATTGTCAAAATAGCATTAAAAAAGTTAGCAAATAATTATTAAAGTGAAATTCTTAAGTTAAGATAAGTTTGATAAAAACACTTTTAACTTGACAAAAAAAAACTGTTAAAACTAATAGGAAAAGAATTTAATTTAAAGTTATTATAAACAAATTTTTTTTGTAATTTTCTCAAGTTGCTTCAAATTTTGTTGTATCCTTAAGTGTATAGGAATGTGTCAAACTGTCTGCTTGGACACTTAATCCTGGACATTTCATATACCCACCGTTTGCCACAGGGCCTTGCTGCAGTCAGGTGGCAGCGCCAGGGCGCCTTCCCGCAACGTGAGACGCGTCGCCTTGAAGATCTGACGCTGTCGATGAATCTCGACAATGACCAATGCGAGCTGCACGAACACGGCAATGGCAAAGGTGGTTGAGTAACAGTTAAATGGGGCAGGTTTGCCGAATTTGCGCAGCCACCAGCTGCTGAAGGTCACAAAGTAGGTGAAAAAGGAATGCATTATGCACTCGATGGGCGCCAAAAGCACAAATGCGAGCAACTGGATGCTGTGCAGCGAACAGAGCCGGCAGCTCAGCCGCATCAACTGACCGTGCAGACGCCACAAACGCCACAGCTCCAGTGAAAGCCAATGCTGCTGTGCGTCATGCAATCGCTGGCGGCTGGGCAGAGAGCGGGTGAGCAGCTCGTCATGGACCTGGACGGCATCGGCCAGTATCTGAGCCAGGTGGAGATTGCAGTGATGCGTCAGGTGGCTAATCAGCAGCACGGCCAGCAGATAGAGAGCGAGGCCCAGTTGCAGACACAGTTGGCAAGCGTAGAAAAAGACCAGGCTCCAGAAATAGATACTGTCGGGCGTCGACAACCGATCATGGATGAGTATCAATAAAGTGTAGCTGGAGGAGCAGACGATTGATATGCCCAGCGCATAGATGGTTAAATGGTCGCGCGTGTGCATCTCACGTGCCGACTCCTTCAGCCTGGACGTGTGCAACAGCTCGAAGAGCTGGCGACGACACCAAAACAGCCTGTTTGCCAGGGCGATGATGCGACGCTGCCTGGTCGTGTGCCTGTGGAGCGTGAGAAGCGCCGCGAACAGGACCAGGGCGTATCGATGACAGCCGACGATGAGCAGCAGGCGATTCTGGCGCAGGAAATTCATTTTAGTGGACACAATGTAGAAGGCGTACGACGAATAGCACAGCACAAACAAGAACACCAGATAGCCGTGCAGGCGCCAAGAGCGACTGCACTTCAACCGTCGCATTTCCGTCGGATTCCCGCTGGCAGCCGACAGGCCCAGCAGCCGGCTCAGCAGGTGAATCGCCCGGAGTGTGGCACTCGTTAGTGATTGCTGCAACAACAACAACAAGTGGACGCTGTGGCGTGGCATCATAAGTACTAAACTTCACAAAGCCAAAGGAACTACTAAATGGAGCTAACTTTCCAGTTGTGCTTTGTCATAATTGAATCACGATTGCAGGACTCGAGCACTGCTGACCTTATCTCTCGTCGGGGCTATTAGCCTGATTGAATTCCATTTAGCCAGGGCGTTCACTCGGCCAGATAACGAATTACCTGAAAGCGCCTCGAAACAAAAGGATGTGGAATAGCAAAGACCGCTTAAATTAACCCTCTTGTGTCCTGTAGCCTTGACTAGACTTTGTTTTCAGTTTAAACGCAGAGATAATCAAAGATAAACTCTTTTTATCTTAATTATTATAGAATTTATTATGGATTTATTATGCCAAAAGAAAATATTTTTTTGTTTTTAATGTATTTAATGTTGTAACAAAATAAAAATACTGAGTAAATTCTAGTGCTCAAAGAAAACAGAAGATTTGGTTCTGTTTTACATTGTTTTCCCTGAAGATTATCTGAATCACGGTACGTGATTGGTACAACTTTTGCTGATTACATGTCAATCCAGAAATTCCCAGGTATTTTTGGCATTAAGCTGCCAAGCTCTGAGCTGTCGGCAGCGGCATGTTTTAAAATCGTGATTCCAATCAGTGTCAAGAGATAAACTAACAATTTAAATTCCTCGCCCAGTTCGAGTAAAGTGTCTTTTGTGGGAAAATTTTCCCGTACATTCTACAAAACGTTGTCGTCCTCCTGCCTTTGTCGTTTTCTGTGTCGTTGTCGTTGTATTATTAAAAAAGTTTTCGCTTTAAAGAGTTTTCCCCCCTTTTTCTTTTTCATGCAACATAAAATGCAAAACACTCGAGTTGTATATGTACTTTAGCCTTTATGGGAAACTTTCCACGCTGTTTTATAAGTTTTACAGAGGGTAAAATCAAAAAAAAAAAATGTTTAAATATATATAAAAAAAATTGTCCATGTAGCTGCAACTTTTTGTATGCTTTGTCCTGTTATTGCCACTCTCTCTCTCTCTGCTTGCCATTGCTGCAGGCAGCCGAGTGTGCGGTTTTTTTTTTATCTGGGTTATATGACTAGCTTGCTCCTGTCTCGACTTGGTCCTGCCTTGACTTGGCTCAGCTTCTGCTTCCTGCTTCGCCTCCTCTGGCAAGTTGACCGGTTAGTCTGTCAGTTGTTTGGCATCGCAGACTCGCACTCTGAAGGCTAATTCATTCACATTTTACGACATTGCGCTAAGCAGCAGTACAAATATACCCTGTAACAAAAAATTAAAATGTATAAAAGATAACTTATAAAGTTTGCTATTTCAATATATTTTATATACGATAATCTTTAGTAGTCGACATGATTAGGGACTCTTTTAGCTAGAACAAGAACATTTTTAATGTAAATACTCCGAAACAATTGTTTAAGTTTATTTTAAATTTCAATATTTAAAAAAGATAATTTGATTAAAATCGAAGAACATATTCTTTTATATATGATAATCATCAGTAGTTGATTCGATTAGGAACTCTTTTATCTGGAACATGAACATTTTTAATATAAATTCTTTCAAATAATTGTTTAAGTTTATTTAAAACTTAAATATTTAAAAAAGATATTTCGATTAAAATCAACACATTGGTAAATAAATTTTAACTTTAGCTGCTTGTCACTATACAACATATAAAATTGCGGGGTATATTCAGTTTGTAAGTATGGGTCTGTTTTAGATCTAGATGTTTGGTCTCTTATATATACATATAATTTATCTTATTAAAATACACCCAACACAGGCGCTAAACTTCAAAGTCAAATTGCGCACTCAATACAAAATACGAGCGGCAAACAAGTGTCCCAACTGTCTAAGCTGCCCCGCTGATAAGAGACGACGACAGCCACCGACAAAATCAAAACTAAGAAAAGCAAAAAAAAAACAGCTGAAGAAAAGAAAAAAAACTTTAATTAAATAAAGTGTAAGAAGTTTGTTGAAGGCCCTTCAAAGCTGACAGCGTGACGCGACAGGGCGGGACGGTGCAAATTGAGGACTCCAGACACGCGGCTGCATGAATTCTGCTGTACATCAAACGAAGTGCAGGGGAGCGTGGGTTGAAGTTCTTAATTTGTGCAGGATTTGAGTACGAGTAAATCAAGTCGATTTTTTTTTTTTTTGAAAGATACTTGGCCAAAAAGATAAAGGGCAAAGTTCATTGTTTTATTTTTTTTTGTTACCCCCAAATGCGGCGAAAAACTTGTAAAAACAAAACGACGACTAAAAATAAATACAAAAAAAAAATTGAAAATAAAATAAAAAAAATAAATTCCCATTATATGGGCGAGTGAAAATGACAAATTAACTTGAGCTCAAAGGAAGCCGCAAAGTTTCGCAGCTGCCAAACCCAATTGGCAAACAAAAGTGCGGCTGAGTGTAAAGGTAAATTCGAGACTTCAGTGAAAGGTTGCCAACTTCTTCGGGGAACTTTCGCACACACAGCAGAAGTTGTCGATTCAATTAGAGATAATGTGACATGAAGAAAGCTGCGAATGTCTCGTTAATTATAATATGTGAATAGGTAGATGTCCTAATTATGCCCATAGTATTGTTAATATAACTGCAAACATCAAAAGGAGATTCCATTTAAGAAAATTTATGTTAAAACATTACACTTTTAATTTTTAAATTTAAATATATAAATTTAATATATAATATAATCAGAATAGTAGTTATATAGTTTATATATTCGAAAGCAATTAGAAAGAATTTTTAAGCACTTGCAATTTTTCTAACTTCTATGTTTCACAAAAAAACTAAATAAATTGCCTCAATTTGAAATTTTAATAAATAGTGTGGAAAAGATTTTGAAAAACTCCAATATTCCCAAAATGTGTATTTTGATGTGGTACATTTTGTATTTTATTAAGCTATCTGTATTCAAATAAATAAATCAATTATTAACTAAAAATATTTTAAAATATAAACACATTTAGCCACATTCTCAGATATATTCAACTATTTATTGTTTTAGAAGTGATTTTTTAACTGCTTTGATACATGTTTCCTATTTTCTCGCAACTTGTTTGTTTGCAGAGCTGGACTTGTCGCCCATTCCTCAGCTGTGCGATCCCATACAGTGTCCGGCCGAAGCGGACATGCAGTGCCCGGAGGACAGCGCCATACGGGAGATACACGAGATGAATGCCGTGGATCTGCTCAGCTCGAATTCGATGGGTAGCACCAATGCCCCAATTGCGACCACAGAGAAGATGTTTTTCAACAGCAGCATGATGCCGGACGAGCTCTTTGCCCAGTGCTGTCTGTCCAAGAAGTGTATATGCAAGACATGCTACATTCCCGACTGCAACAGTAATGAGGGCGAGGTCGTGGTCGAACTGCAGCCGGAGGCGATGGACACGCCCGGCCAGTGCTGCGGCCAGTACGAGTGCAAGCTGGAGCCCAATTGCACCGAGGTGTGGGACACCGAATTTTATTGGCTGCAGAGCTGCCAGCGGTGTCAGTGCACCTCCGGAGCGCGCATCTGCGAGCAGAGCTGCGACGAGGGCACCAATGGCATTTGCGAGTCAAAGAATCGAAACGAGTTCTTCAAGGACGGCGAGAGCTGGAACGATGGCTGCTATCAGTGCGAGTGCGTCAACGGCGAGCAGAAGTGCGTGATAGCCCTCTGCAGTCCGGTCAACTGTCCCAGCGAGCGGCAGGTGCATCTGAAGGACAGCTGCTGCCCGGTCTGCTGGCCCAAGGGCGAGCCCATGCCCCACGAGAAGTCAAACAGCTATGACGATGGCTATGGCTACGGCGAGCAGCGGCCAAAGGAGGAGCATCTCGAGGCGATAGCTGACACTGAATGGCCACTAACCACAACAACCACGGTTGCAACCACGGCCAGCAGCACCCAACAAGCTGCTCTGATCACCCATCCAAGCAGCACGGCACCACCGCCCTGCCAGGTGCACGATTTTCC
Source organism: Drosophila micromelanica (assembly GCA_004143825.1). NCBI lineage: Eukaryota > Metazoa > Arthropoda > Insecta > Diptera > Drosophilidae > Drosophila > Drosophila micromelanica. The sequence continues at coordinate 166,098 of SCDY01000693.1, read as the reverse complement.
CAAGGTTGTGGAGGTCGTTCATGAGGATAACTTTCAAGTACATTTTTATCAGTTTGTCATCTGTGTCCTAGTCGGAACCGCAATCTTAGAGCTCTACTACATAATACGCTTGCGTGCCAAACAACGTTCCTACAGGCCCGTCTCCAACTTTGACGACAAGGTCTAAAGGGAACAAAACTAAATAGAGAAAAGAAAAAAACATATATTGAAAGTTAGACGAGGAGAAGCAAAACTTTGAATAGTAACTTTGTTTTTCTTATATTTTACATATATATATTTTTTTGTTTTTTGGTATCTAAAAGATCTCATTTTAATTTCACCTTCACTTCCAAGCAGACATCCGCAACAAAAGCAAAGTATTCTTATGAAATTACGCGCAGAGAAAGAAAATTTAAATTAAAACTAGCAAAAATAAAAAAAAGAAAAACAAAAAAATACAGTAGAAGACGAAGAACATGTTGTATATTCATCAATGTATGGATAGTATTAAGCACACCAATGTTTTATTATTATTATGCACGAACTAAAATGCCAAAACATATTTGAAAAACCTATGTATGTATACGACGTAAATGACGAACGAAACTTTAAAACGGAATGCAGAAAAAGTTTGGTTAGATTCGCCTAACCTCAAATTAGGTCGCAACAAAAATACAAGAAAGATACTTAAGAGACCGAGATCGAGAACGTTCGCCATTTCTCGTAAACTAGACGAATTAAGTTAGCAGCTAAGCTAGAATATCTATGTGATATTTGTTAATAAGTGTACATATGTTATAAACAAATGCTATAAACAAAAACAAAAAAACAAATTTAAAAAACAACTGGCGACTTATCAAAAGTATTGCAAATGGATCAATTTATATTAATCAGCTGCTGATCGTTGCCGTTAGTCTAGAATTATATCATTTAATTACTATATATATAAAGTCTAAATAAACAATCCGCTAAGAAATGCGAATAATGCCAATTTAAATGCATTTTTTTTCTGTTCAGTTATTACATCGGGAGCCCCTCTGAATCACTTTAATGGGGGTCATTGATACGTGAAAAGTACACCTATTTACGCTTTCAGCTCGAGTATGAAAAGTAAACAAGCAGAAATTACATTAATCAATCAATACCAATAATAATTAGCATCAAGTGTGTGCAATCAGCATGCGAAATTTGTATTCCCCACAATAAATGAATTTTGAATGCGAATTATGCATCTACTCAAATCGATAAATTCATTGAGTAAAGTGTAGGAGAAATTAAAATACATGAATAAACAGTATTGCGGAATTATTTTATGAATAAACTTTTAAATTGTGCTAAAAGTAATCAAAATTACTCATTTATTATAAACATAAATTTAAATGGAGCATTTTACAAAATTAATATGTTGTGATTATATAGGTATTTATTAAACAACAATATATCGCGTTAAATTGTACTTTATCGTGTCACGACATCAAACACACCAGGCGTCCATCTCAAACTCCGAGCGTTCAAGGCCGAATATGTTTTGACTTGAAAATTTCCCCAGATGGCGCTGATGGAAAAAAAAGGTCCTTGACGTGCATGGGAAATTGTATGGCTAAGCATAATGTGATGCCATCATATGATTTATAATATGTAATCATTTCTATGCATTGGCATTGGGGCCCCAAAAAATCTGAAGTAGGCACAAAAAGCGAAATATCAAATACAAAATACATAAAGGCCAGGGGAATTGTGGACTGCTGCGTGGGCGAAGCACACCTCAAGCGCACACACACACACACACACACTTGCACACACACTGAAGATGGAGAACCCAACAATGTCGTACATTTTGCTTAGATTGCTATCAAACACTAAAATGTCATGAATAAAACACATATGTATGTTAGTTTATATATACATAAATATACAAATATATTTATATATATGCATGTATATGTATATGAGTGTGCATTTGAGTAGCTGCCCCCAAATCCTCATTGACTAGCCTAGTGATTTACAAGCAGCTAGACTATGTGAGCTCTACAAGAAAGGCACACCTAATAAAAATGGTGCCTTCGCTTAAGGAAAAAAAGTGAGTGGGGGATTTAGGTGTTCAGATAGGCGTAAGGACCAATCGCTTCAATTTTGCTGAAAGCAAGGCAAATACTCTCGCATTGTTACAAAGGTTACACGTGTTACGTCTAACGATTGCCGAGACTCAAAGCGCAAACGTTTTGTACGGATAAGCTGTGTGGCACACAGCTCGGGGAAATGGCCCGGGGCAAGTGCCACGGGGCGTGGCAGAGGGGAGGGGGGGGGGGGTGTCAAGGAACCCGGGCCGCCAGTTACAAAGCATAACAATAACAATGGCATAACACAATAGACTTCAAGAGCTCGGATGACACTTTGAGTTATTTTGTTGATGCTGTAAAAACACGAGCGAGCCCAAAGATATGCGATGGTAAATTTATTGAGGCTCCCAGATAGAAAGACACACAACAGCAAACGCAGAAGAAGAACAAGAGAAACACACAAAGAAAGGTGGAAAGCGACTGCCTAAAGCACCGTTTGATAAGGGAAAACAACACCCCAAACATGGAGAGAGTCCAGTGCTAAGCTTTACTTATAAAAAAAACTTAAAGTGAAAATAGTTGTACAAAGAGATACCCAGCAATAAGTTTGAAAGCATCACAGTAAAAATGCACATAAGTCTTTTTATATATTTGGCATTAATTTTTTAAAATATATAATTACCAAACGAAGATTATCTTGGCTTTTTCGTACAATAACACAGTTTTATTATACCTTTCTTGTCCATTTTATGAAAACAGGGTATGAGCAGGGTACAGAAAAAAAAGGATAGTGGCTGAATAAGTGACTTGAATAGCACAAAAATTAATTAGTGAACCACTGAGAAATACCCGTACTGAAAACTTAAAAGACAAAAATGAGGACTATCTTCAAAAGATTTAGATGATTTTGTGAGCTGAGTTTTAAAAACAGAAGCTAGGGGTCTGAGAACTTAACATGTTCAAATTTTTCACGATTTTAATATGATTTTTGACAAAAAATTGTACTCTCTTAAAATCAAGTTTAATTTTGTTTTTTTTTTTTTTTTTTTTTTGTATAATTTATGCCAAATACAATCGATTAAAAAAGCAAACTCAAAATTTTTACATTTTAAAAAAATAGGTTTTTACGAAAATTAGTGATGAAATGAATACATGCTTTCTCCCAAAAAAAAAAAAAAATTTAAAAAACTTGTTTTCAAAAAAAAAAATTTTAATCATGGCCAAAAATCGGTTAAGTTTTGACAAATGTACTGGTGTTTAAAAATATAGAAGCTATGGGTCCAAGAGTTTTACATGTCCAAATTTTTTAAGATTTTAGCATGGTTTTTCTTAAAAAAAAAAAAAATCAAAACAAAATTTGTTTTTTTAAAAATGCATGTATTTAATATATACTCTTGTCATAGCCTGTATATTCTAAATATACCCAACTTACCAAAATAGAAAGAGTATACAACTCATTGATGCTGTGAAATTGTATATCTAAAGGACTATCAGAATCAACAGAGTCTACGACAACAGCAAACTGTTGAAAGGAATAAAAAATTCAAAAAAAAGGGAAATAACTTTAAGGACCAGAGAGAGAAAAAACAGTTGAGGCAGCCATTCAAATTGTCGAAGCAATCAGATTCATGTCTCAAGATGTGAGAGAAGTGAAAAAGAAAATATAGGTATAGCAAACATTGCAAGATGCAAAATGAAAAGCCAACGCAGAACTTAAAGCAGGAAAATTGTTGAATAATATTTACAGAAGAATTTGTATACAATGCTAAACGAATAGATATTATCTTTGGCATTGTTTAAGGCCAGGATCAAAACCAAAAATTTGTATTGAAAGGCAATAAATCATCAAAGACGGCAATCTATTTATTGATAGCCGCAAATGATTGTATGTAGATTTATATATATAAATCTGCCAATATATATATGTATGTGCATGCAAATGAAAAGCCGCATCCATATATCAAAGGTACATTAGCCTAAATTTGAATTGGCACACACAGATAGACAAACACTCACACACACACACACACACATACACACATATGTACATATGTATAAAGCAAACCTCAAGCACATGTCAGAATTAAATAATGTAGCGCACGATTGCTGCTCCACTCACCCAACCCGGGAAGCAATCCTGCGCCAGCTGCCGGATAGTCAGTCACCCACCCCGCCCCCCTTTCCCCTTCAAACATGGTTGTCCTGGCAGGCATTGGCATTGGCTTTTATTTGAATTTGGTGCGTGCGGCTGTCACTTGTCTGTTACATTCGCCATGTAAACACAACCGCAGGCAATTTTGGCAATTTGCGTCAACAGGCACAAGACACAACATGAAAACCAAAACCTCGAATAAAAAACATGCAAGAATTCACAACTGGATGGTACTCGACGCGCAGATACCCATTGAGGAGTCAAAATTATAAATTGACAATTAATATATATTTAACAGAAATATTTAAAGCAAATCTCTTATAAAATATCACTTAATTCCCCACCCACATAAAACTCAAGTTGATAAGATTAACACGGCTAAATTAATATGCAGAATATAAATATTTACGTTTTTTTTATATTCTTATATCTGTTCGGTTAAATATTGTCTGCTTTTGTTTTTATACCTTGCTTACTTTATTACGCCCTTTATTTATGGATTTTTATTGTTATAGGGTATAAAAAAAAATATATATATATATAATATTTCGAGTGGCAGCCGTTTACGAGCTGAGAGGAAACGCAAATATTGTATAAATCGGTGGCATTTCCTAGCTGTGAGCCACGAGGTGCGCGTTAAATCTCTTGCATCCAAGAAAAATATTTGCCCAGCGACAAGTTCTGGAAAACATGGAAAAACGATGCCAACATACCCTACAAGGTCAATTAAATGAAGCACACATACAACTTGGTTAAAATGAATAACTTTTAATTAGTTTGGCTTTTATTAGTGCTCTAAATGAAATATGTTATGTTATTTCTAGAAAAATGTTTTCAAGTAGCATCAAAATAAATAAATTTAAGTGACGTATAATTGATTTATAAATCATTTTCACGTTTCCAAAATAAACAACAATAAAATATAATACTCCGCGTCTCAAGTTTTTAATACTCTTTGCAGCTATACGAAAATATTAAAAATATTCTCCGTAAATACCAAAATAAAAAGTATAAGAATAAAGAAAAATAAAAAATATATGAAAAATGCTAAAGCAATGAAAATTTGCCAAACTCAACAATGTCGCACACACACACACACACCACATAAGGCACACACGTGTAATTTTATATGATGTAGCTACAAAATACATATATATGTATAAATATTTGTGCAAGGTAAGCAGAATTTTTATATATTTTTTGGCGCGCCGCATCGACATCGTTCTCGGATTCATAGACCGATTCGTATATGTACATCCCCCATCTAGTACACACAGTGTGTGTACTGTAATGTGCGAAAGCGAAAACCTTTAAAAATTGGTGGCGTAAGCATCTGCATGCACCACTAAAATAAATCAAGAAATAACATTTACACGTTCGTTTTATGTTGTATTTGCCACGTAACAATAAAAGCAGACGCCCCCTCCCTCCCAACACACCATAGACAAATTTTCTGCAGCAGCAAAATGAGAAGGTGGGCGAACGGTAAATAGGGACAAAAGGACAGAGGCATAGGGCACAGTCAAAGCTGAAAGCCAACAGCGAAAGCCGTAAGCCAACCAAGACAACGCCACAAAGGAATTATTTACTACGTGATACAACACTAAAGTCATTCCACGGTATAAATGTGCTCGGCGACCCCACGCCAAAACCCCCATCGGGTCTCGAGTGCAGAAGGGAGTACTATTAATACATAAAGAAAGCATTTCTCACCCATAAGCACAAAAAGGCCATCGCCACAGCAGCAGAAAAAAACAGCACCAGTACCAGCATCAACAGCAGCATCAGCAGCAGCAGCAGCGGAGGCACGCGGCGCATTACCCAAACGACCGCGGCGGCAAGCGAATCAACGCTCTTATACCCTGTAATACGCTAACATTTCGAAAGGATGTAATACTCATAAATAATTAATAATCTTTTGGGATATTTTAACTTGAATTTTGAATGTAATTTTATGTATATTAAAATTAATTTTATATATTAATAACTGATTGAATGCCAATTTTCACGATTCATATTCTGCTCATTTAAAAAAAATATTTATAAATAATTTATTATCATACTTTACTTTATTCTATTCTATTAATTATATTTTATTTTAAAATTAATTTATATTAAAATTAATTTCATATTAATAAAATAAATAATTGATTGAATGCCTATTTTCATAATTCATATTCTACTCATTGTATAACAAATATTTATAAATAATTTGTTATCATACTTTACTTTATTCTATTATGTTTAACTCAATTATATTTTATTAAATTTTTTATCTAACATTTTTCATTTGCTATTCTATCCATTAAAAATGAATAAAACTTTATTTATATTTATATTTATATTTACAGGGTATTTTTTTAGTCACCTTGTTGTTATCCATATTTTCCTTTTCTCCTGCTGTTGTTCAGATATAACGGCTATTGTGGCCTGGCTGTCCAACTGGAAAAGCGCAATAATAAAATTGGGGGAAATTGGCTTTAAGATGGGGATGCGCCACAGACTGGAAACTCTTGCCGCATCTAGTGGCAACCTAATCAGTTTCTCGCCGGCTAAGTAACTTTATTAGACTATTATTTTAAATTGCCCGGCCCAGGCCATTGTGTGTGGGAGTCGGTTCTCGTGTATGTATGACCACTGTAGAGCTGTAAGCGGAGCTTTAACAGCATCCCATTGTGAATTGCCATTGGCAATGTGTGTCTGCTTGTCTGTCTGTCTGAAAATAGGATTCCTGCTTTCCACTGTAATCGGTTGGTTGCCAACAATTGTACAGGTCATCGATGAGTACTAAAAGTGACTGTACAAAAACGATTTGGCCATTAAGATAGCCATTTCTCTTGTTCAGAGTACAAGTGAGCCAGATCGGGGCTATTGTGTTTTTAAAGGTCGCATAAATACACTTTGCAGAAGCCAATCAAATATTTCGTACTTAATCAAGGTATAAGCCCTATCAAAATCAGTTTGAAATTTATAACGTTGAGAACACACTTTTTAAATGAAAATTTTTTTAAATCTTGAAAATTCTAAAAATAAGAAAAAATTCATAAATTTATATGCGAACAATATTATATTGTGATCCGTATCGAAATATATATATAGACTGACTGCAGCAAAAAGATTTATGATTACAACTTTAAAACTGTATATTTGTATAATTAAAAAAATAATTAAAATTCTTTAGTAGTGAGTGTCCGACTGGGAGATACCCTGTACCCAGCTGCAAGCTATTTTAATATATTTTAATATACCTAATCTGGGAATATTTTATGAGAACATGAGAACATATTAAATAATTAAACTAATTAAAATATTATTTTAAATTATTAATTTGAGAACTTTAACTTTTCACGTTTCTTATAATAAAAAAAAAATTAATTTTGAATAAACTTGATCTCGAACTCAACTCTGTAACTTTTAAAGTCTCCGTGATTGACGCATTCATACAATCAAACAGACGGACGGACATGGCTTTATCGTCTCGGCCAACCAAAAATAAATAGGCGCATATGCACAAAACCACTTTTGACCCATTTTCAATGGGCTCACACAATAATTAAAACAATTGGTTGATTTGAACTGCACTCGAATTTAAGAAGTTTTAACTATCGAGGGACCACTGTAGCATCCTAACTTGGTTGTCCACTTGCCCTGAATCAATATAGTGTTGTTCGTGGCCTGTACTTTCTTCTAAATTCAAATCCAAGCCACAAACAGAAATAGAAATAGTTGTCAAATTGGGTTAACACAACCCCACCCCCCCCCCCCCACCCACCCCCCCATTCAAATGGGAACGATGCCGTTTCAAGCTGGTGGACATACACTCCAATTCACACACACACACACACACACAGACAGACAGACAGCGTAACGGAATGTTGTGTACGTGTTTCGGGCCGACCATTTGACAAAAGCTGAACCTTGTCCAATCCAAATCAATCGACAGGCACTTGTCAGTTCTAATTGCCTTTAAAACCAGCAAATTGTGAAGCGTTAAGCTACACTTCCTGCTCATCCTTTCATCCTTGCTCCAACTCAATCAAATCGTTCCCGTTTGCGAAAAGTTCAAACAATGAAGTAACTTCCTCCTCGAGGAGCATTTACTGCGGCCCCAGCTAAATAGACAATTTTGCACACAAATCCATTTAATCTAGAGATAAATAACATTGGGCGCTTATGCAGCACGGTCACCCTAACCAGGCGCCTGGGGGCACTTAACGCACCCGAAAATTCTTACGCAGCACTAGCGCTCCAAATCCTAATGATTCTTTAGACTTGCGAGACTTTAGCCGGTTTCCTTTTTGGGGTTTCCAGCCGCATCTTCGTATCGATTTAGCAGCAGGACAATAAAAATCCACTGTGATTAGGTTAAAACTGTTGACTTTCAAACAGGGCATCCTGTTTGCCAAGCCGTTGTTTTGCCTTTTGTCGAAAATCAGAATAGCCACAAAAAAAAAAGGAGCAAACGAAACCGATTCCGGACCCACACCCAAAACTCAACTGAACTGAATTGGGCGGGTTATTGAATGACTGTGCAAATCGAATGAGATAGAAATGGGAGAAAATAGCTGGTACAGCAACTATGCTGTGTGCGGTGACTCTTCTTCTGTGACGCTCATTTATTTAATGGTTTTAACTTCCAATTTCGCAATTGTCAGACGTGCTGCCTGTCGGCCATTAGCCAGACTTGAGGCGAGTAGCTCTCAATGCGAAGCTTCTATACACTTGCCTAACTCAATTAGCAGCCAAGTTTTAAGTTAACTTCAAGTTTGGGTTTAGCTAAGAGCACATGGCAAACTACCTGCTAACTTATTAATACTATATATACATGTATATGGTGGATTTGTGGCTGACATGGCTCATAAGCAATTTTGAGTGCTGCTGTTGGCAAGTGTATTATGTGCTGATGCTGATGCTGATGCAGCATTTCGCTCTGATGATAAAATGCTTTAGCAACTAATGAGTTTCAAATAAAAATGAAAATGCGCACGTGTGCAAAGGTGACGCCCCCACCCCACCCAACGTGGCAAGTAGCACAGTGGGTGGTGCCTATATACACTCATCGACCAATAAATAGGTGTGAAGTCTGTAATTTTTAATGTATCCATGTAATTTTTAATGTAACCATTTTTACATATGGTTACATTGATTTGGTGTGAATTTGATTAATTAATTAATTTAATCAATTAAATAATTAAACAAAATTAAATGATTACACCTATTATTATGGCCAGCTAAAATTTCAGTTTTTTATGAAAATATTTAATATTTATTATTATAACATTTATTATAACATGATTACAATAGAATAGAATAAAGATTATAATAAAATTATTATTGCCTTTTTTTATTGATGGAAAAATATACGCAAAATAGACGGTTAAAAAAAATTGACACCTATTATTTTGTCCATCAGTGTACATATAGCCTATATAAGTTTATATAAATTCTTATTGCCTTTTTTTATGGAAAAATATACGCAAAATTGGAGGTTGAAAAAAAAATGTTTACCTATTATTTTGTCCATGAGTGTACATATAGCCTATATAAGTATATATACTAACTACCCTACCTATATCAGTATGTCAGCTACTGATACCTAAATCTGCAGAAATGCTAACAAAACAAATGGACACATGACATAGTAAAGTTTACAAATGCAAATCAGATGCTAAACAAACTCGACGAGCCCAGCAACAAATATGTCATAACGGGACACAAATATGCACTCGGCAAGTGTGAGAGGGTTGTATAAGCTAGAGGGAGACGGCTGAAATAGAGCGGGACACATTTATGAGCTTTGGCCTGTTTGTCGTTGACTTTTTCAAAAGAATTGTATAATATTTTTGAACTAAATATGTGTGTGTGTGTGTGTGTGTGTGTGTTTGTGTGTCTGCATGCAAAATAAGCACACACACACACACACACACACACACTTACGTACACATGTATCTACAAGCTGTAGCTCAAACACAGGAAATGTAATTTGCATAAGAATAACACACACACACTTACACTTACATTTATATATATATAAAAGTAGATAGAGAGACACCAAAGCCAGACTGGGGCATATGGCACACATATTGAAGTATGGCAAAAGGACAAAGGCAACAACAACACAGCAACAAAGCAGCAGCAGCAGCAGCATCAGCATCAGCATCAGCGGCAACTGTGTAACGGGGGGGGGGGGGGGGGGGGGGGGGGGGGGGGGGGGGGGGGGGGGGGGGGGGGGGGGGGGGGGAGGATGGACGCCTGAAGTGTCCTTTAACGAGATTTGCATCTCATCATAATAATGTAAATGACATATAGAAGGCGGGGAGGGCAACATTTTGGCGAGTGGTCGTTACATGGATTTAACATAACTAGCAAAAAGGGGTTTATTAAAGTGTCGGGGCGTGGTTCAAGATTACATGCGTCAAATGCGATGATGTACATGCTAATAATTTAGTAATACGAATTAGCCTAAAGGCGAACGAATTACGTAACCGCTTCGGCATTAAGCAGCGATTAGGGTAAGCGGCTGATAAATCAGATAACAGCCATATAAACGAATTTATGTTGCATTTTTGGTAATAGCTGCAGCAAACGATCTGCAATGGGCAGCACTGTATGAGATTTTTGAATAACACAAAAAAGCAATCTGCGATGAGCAGCACTTTCAAATAAATGCCTGTCAACTAAATGTGATGGGCAGCACTGTAACTAAATTATGTTGCATTTGGGCAACACTGTTCAACTGTTCAATGTCAACTATGTATGATGGAAAGCACTGCTGAGCGAAGTTGGCTGCGATTGCAGGTAATGATTAACCACTTCTTTGCCTTACAACTCTGTTCAATAAATTTCAATAAAGTTATTTGAAATATTGCAACAAATTTCATTAGACACAGCTGTGCAATCGTTGTTTTTAGCTTAATCACCCATTTGTTTTGGTAATTTTAAAGCGCTATGTGAGTATTGATGGCTGTTTGCCAGTAGTTTCATCAGTCAGCCGCGCGTTACAATAAGCCCCCTTCGCACTTAGCTCCTTGGCCATTTATCTGCCTGCGGCCACCTTGAGTGGAGCAATTTATTTTGCAACACTTTCACTGAGAAAGTTTTGTGCGGCGATAGCAGTGCCAGCTAGCGTGCTTGGTACCCACATTCAATATCCTCAACCATGCAGGGAAAACTTTTCAAAACTTCTCATCGCTACGAGTCTAACAAATTCAATTTGTCAGGCTTGCTGCGCTCTCTCTCTCTCTCTCTCTCTCTCTCTCTCTCTCTCTCTCTCTCTCTCTCTCTCGTTCTCACAGTGCGGCTAATCCATTTACAATTTCGAAGTAAACAAACAAACAAAATGTAACTATATTCGGTTAGAGCTCTCAGTTTGAGCTTCAATGAAAATGCGACACGAAACTTTCTTTCTACACCACAACGCCCAAAAAAAAACACTCTACAACACGCTCCGCCAGCTGCTTCTGATAGTTTTACACAATTGTAGACAAAATGAAAAAACTAAAATGTATAATAAAGCAGAAGAGATGCCGCAAAATGCCAGAATTTCCATTCAATTTTATTTCATTTCCATTTATTCTGTTACAGCCTGTCAGTCTGTCTGTCTGTCTGTCTAAGCCAGAGCGCTTTAACTGTATGTACTTTATGTACAGGAGCTAATGCTGCTGCTGCTGCTGCTGCAAGTACCGCAGGATGTTTGCCAGGAAATGTCCAAAAGGTAAACAAGCCCAAAAATTCAAGTATCAACATTTGGTCTTCATCAAGCGGAACTCAAGTTTTATAGCTGCTCTTAAACAGAGCCGAAAAACAGTCAGAGCCGGCAAGTGCCTTAATTATATGTCAAGTTACACTGAATGGGCGTGGCCAGATGGCCAAGTAGATGATACTAGTAGTTGCAGCTAAACGAGGGCCATACCTAAAGTATTCAAACTGCGAATTTCAGCAAGTGCTGTAAAATTATATTTCTATTTTTATTTAACTTTTCATATATGACCAAAAAAAGTTTTAAAGAGTTTAAACTCTAGAAACAATCAACAAGCTTAAATAATTTTTAAACTAAAATACACGAGCTGTAAAATTATATTTTTATTTTTTATTTATTAAAAAAAGTTTAAACTCTGGAAACAATCAAAAAGTTTGTATAATTTTTTAACTAAAATACAACCGTTTTTAACATTCATAGAATTTATATATATTTTTCAAAACATTTTTTTCAGATACGGATGTCCGACCATATTTTCGGCTACAGGGTACCTTCTAGTCAGGCACTCTCTGCTAGCGTATTTCTACATGTTTTAATTTCTCATGTAATTTTTACTAAATTTACTGAAGGTGCCAATTTCCAAGCACTTTCTGAAATAGGTAGAAAATTTTCAAGCACACGCATTTAAAAGTAAAAACTTCCATTAAAAACTGTTGTACACTCTACATAAATTCCGAGTGCAAATTTTGCAAAATAAGGTATTCAAATATTAGCATCAAAAATTAACAAAGAGAATTCGCCAATTAATTAAAAAGCGCTAAAGTTTTGACAGTTTTATGATGGCTAATTTTAACGGCCGGCCGTGTGCACATTACTTAATGAACGCACCTCGCTGCTGGCCGAATTGTACGAATAATGGGCAATGAAAAATAACGCGTATACGCCACGTGTAAAAGCTGAGCGCAACTTTTTGGGAAGCGCGCAGTTAACCTGAAAATTACATTCGAAAATGCGCTGCAAAAGCAAAAATAATTCCTTTGCATTCTGTGCGCCAATGTGTGTGTGTGTGTGTGTGTGTGCGTGTGTGTGTGTGCTGTTTCTCTGTGTAGCGCCGACGGCATCATTTCTTGTACAACAATTTCAGAGTTTGCTGCGCGCAGCACTCACGTAATGAGCATAAACTACAGGCACAAAGCGAAGGCGTCGCACACACACACACGCACACACCCAAACGCTAGCTCTCACATAGATGAAGAGAATCGGCGCTGCCGTGCACATAATTGGTGCAAAAGTTTGAAATTATCACGGAAACACGCCGAAACACGTACGTACATCAGCGTCAACGGACGCGAGATGGCATAATGCGACCTGAAGGCGGCATCCTGATCCGCACCATCCCCCTCTCGTCTCCCCCTCCCCTACAATGCTGGCCATATCCACGTAGCGGGCAACGCCCCGGACGGACCCGGGTTTAGCCTTTAGGCGAAAATTTATTAGAGCCAAGGCAGTGCCTAATCCAGACCCTAATTACTCATGGGCTTGTAGTTGAGCCCGTGTAACAATTAGCAACACCAGCTTTAGTCAAAAGTTTTTTTTTTTGGGGATGAACACTTAATATGTGGGGCAATGGCCAACGGTTAACGGTAAATGGTGACTGGTCCGGCGCTTATCTTGAAACGCAAAATGTTTCACTTTGCTCCAGAGCTCTGAACGAACTTCCGCACGAGCTGGCCAAACAATTAGCTAATGCACTGGGAATTAACTTTTGTCTGTGTGGCAGGGAACAGTTTAAAAAGCGGAAACCAGCCGGCAGCCATGCAAATCAATTGCGTGAAGTTGGCTGCACTTAACAAAGGCAATCGATAAGCCCGGCGCTCGATAATTGGCCCCCGCCAATTGGCAATTAAAAACGTAACAGAAACGTTAAGTGCAATTATTAAATTTAGCATTTCAATTGAGTCAAACAACCAATGGAGCGCATAAAGTTGCAATTGAAATGTCAAAGGCAAAGTTAGGCAGGCAGAGCCCAACTGGAAGGAAATTTCACTCTCAATATATATATAACCCTGAGCGGCACACCTATTAAAATGTGCGGCCATTAAAAAGTTTTTCTATGGCCCGGGCACTTGAAAAGGGGGAATTTCTGTTTTTGCAATCTGGCACCTGCAAGTGCAACTGAAAATACGTTTGCATATGAATTTTTCAAAATGTTTTTTGCGTTGACCTCGTTTACGGGTCAGAGCCGCTATGAAAAGTTTGCCGTAGAAACTAAATTGCCGTTGCAGCCCGTGCAGATGGCGAGAGGTGAAGCGTGGGGAGGGGGGGAATGGGAGGATGGAGGGCAGCTCACAACGGGACACGGCTTGGCTTACACAGCATATTGAAATGCGATTACAGCAGCCCTGGCGGCAGCTCCATGTTCATTAAACATGCATAAACACACACACAAACACAAACACACACACACACACACACACACCCACCAACACACACAACGCCAGCTGTCCCCAGGCACATGTAAACAATTTAAATTTGTAAGCGATGTGCTAATTTTAAATCAATTACACGACGTGCCGGCACTTTAATGTTAAGCCCAATTCCACACTCAACACACACACACAAGTCCCGTTACGTTTGACAGCTGCCAGTGCTGCCCGTGAACATTGCTAACTAATATCGAAATCTGTGTACAAGGAAGCTGCCATGTTGGCAACATTTGGTGTGAAAAGTTTCCGTTTTTGTTTTTTTTTTTTGGGGGCGTATTACTTTAAAAGTTGAAGTCCAAAGTATTCTTCCATTTAACAGAACAGAAACAGAAACAGCAAATAAAAAAAATAAAATACAACAAAGTCTTGGCAAAAGTTTGTCAGTGGGCGGTTTGTTAGTGCTACATTTGGTGACACACAAATTGCAGCCAGTGTGAGGGGGAGGGGGGGAATCACCAGCTTCTCAACTCAATTTCAGTTTGAAGCCTCCGCCTTCATCAACAAAGCCGAAAGAGAAAGCAACAGTTTCTTGTTGCCTTTTTTATTTGTCTTAAATAAATACGTTTGGAGTGTGTGTGTTTTTGTGCTTCTTTATGGATGAAAGTTGCGCCGTCAAGTAGAATAAATATATGTGCATATGTACTTACAATAAACATATACATACGTGCGTGTGTGTGTGTGTGTGTACATAATTTAGTGAACTTGAAACTTACGATGTATGTATATATCTGTACCTATGTTCGTGTGTAGATCGCAATATTTATACATAGAATATCGAATGCAAAAGAGCCGGACGAGACGCTCGTCTCGTAAGCCCCCCAAAAATAAAGAGAACCCGGCATTATATGTCCATGTATGCAAAGTAATTTATATTTGAAGGTGTGTGTAGTATACCGGCACAGACATAAAAAGCTGTACTTATGTGTATGTGGGTGTGAGAACAGACATACACACACATACAGATACACAGAGCTTATTAAAGATTTAAAGTTTTTGCAACGAGAGACAAGCAGGAAATTGATATGCACTTACCGGTCGAAGCGGCACCAGCAGCAAGGAATATAAAAATAATAAAGAGGGTCCTGTCTTGAAACTCCAAAATACATATATACACACATTCACACATACATATTTAGTATATGCACACATCGAATATTATTTCAGGAAAAGTGCCTAAGGTGAAGTTTGTTCTGGCAGCTGTTTTAAATTGAAAGATAATAATCAAGTTGATAATAAAAGATGGCGGCATCTGAAGCGAACGTTTTAGGAAATTACTGTTATATACATACATATATTCATACATACATATTTAGACCTACATATTTGTGAATACCAAAGTGAAACGGGAAATCAGAGCCAAACATGATTTCCCCATGAACGTCAATCATCAATTTATAGCTAATTCATTTTTTTCTTCGTTTTCTTTTTGAATTCATTGTTTTGTTTCATTTCGTTATTCCCGTCGTTGGGGAAATTACCGAGTTTGGGACTTTTGTGGTCCTTTTTTCGCCAGGTGGCAGCGCTATATTAGCGCGCCAATTTTCAAATTAACGTTTTTTATACAGTTTAATTATCTATATATTTTCAAAGTTAGAAAGAGTTAAAGCATACACTGTTTTCAATAATGTATCTTAATGAAATTTACTTACAGCTGCAAACAACTCGAGTTCGAATTTAAGTTTGATTGTAAATAAATACTTAACAGCTTTATTCGAAGATGTTCAGCGTCCAGCCGTTGTTATTTTACTAGGCAATGGACCATTTGCGCGCTTCAGAACTATTTTAAAATTCTCACTGACAGAGTGCTCCTCCTTGAACAGCACCACCAAATTGAGCTCGAACTCTGAAATCGCCAACATTGCCATTAAAGACATTTAAATCGATTAAGTTTAAGATCTGCGACTCACCAATCTTAAAGTTCTTGGTTAACAGCGTGGGACATGTGAACAAACGTGGCAGGACCATATATATGGGTATTTCCAGCTTGGGCATGACGTTTCCGTCCGCTATTTGTATGGTTTGCACTTCGGTGGCATCCTTCGAATAGCCCTCGTCACAGCCACAAGTCTCCACGCGCACCAGCTGCATCTCAATGGACTTTATGGGCGCCTCGGTATGCTGGACAGTGAGGCTGCCCGTGATGGGCATCGTCACACACGACTCCAAGCGGTCCAAGCGCCCGGTGATTAGGAAACGGGGCATCGTTACACGTTCCTTGGCATTGCTCATGCTCAGGCTGAACGGCACCGCCCGGGACGCCGCCTCAGCCAGCGGCGCGGGCTTATATTGCACACAAAATTGCTGCACTTTCTGCAGAGATTTGCCCAGAAAGTTGCGCTTTACATTCACATCGCATTTCAGCTGATAGTTGATGCTAATGAAGACGCCGTGATATGTTTCGTACAGTTTACGTGGCTCCTTGCGGCACACCAGCGGCAGCTCAAAGTGAAATTCTGAATTGCCGGCACTCAGTTTCCCGGGCGCCGCCAGCTCCAGACTATTCTGCAGCAAATTGATGGGCTTCACCGAGTTGTAGAAGGCATCAAAGAGGCCAACGGTTTTGCTGCTCAACTGCAAATTGACCACGCCGTCCAGGGTAAGCAGTATGCCATCGTGTTTGGTCTCAGCCGGACACTGAAACTGCACGCAGCCCACCAACATGTCCTAAACAAAAAACATTTTGCAATTAGTTCAATTGATTTTGTTTGTGTGTTCATGCGCACATTCTCATAATACACTTTGTTCTCACGTTTTAACTTTATTTCAAAGCTAAAAGCGTTGGCGCTCATCTTGCTAATTTGCTTGCACCCACAAACGACATTGATTATTGCTTCTGACGTTGTTTGTTTACATTCATTGTGGTAAAAACTTTTTTAGGCAGGAGTAATAGCAATAAAAGCTATATGTAACACATCGATAACACAACATAACAATCGATAGTTCTTCAAAGGGAAGCGTTGCCACTCTGTTCAGCTGCTCTTATTATTGTTACGCGAGCGCAGGTTCCCTAGCGAAGTTGTTTTTCTAATATTATCAAAGAAATTGGCTAAAATGTTGGCACTACGCTGCACACAAAGGCTCCACATACGGCAAGTGTACCGTCAATAAATAAAGCCTGCTACCTTGTTCTTATTTTCATTGTGATTTACAGTGCTTTGCTGCCGGCTGCCTGCAAAAACGTGGGTCTGCTAAGTTATTCCAGCTCTTCCAAGTCGAAAGACGATGATGGGGGTGCCTCCTCCTCGGACGATGAGAAGCAGCCAAAGAAGCAGCGTAAGCCTGCTGAGAAACCCACGGAAACAGCGGCACAGCGCCTGAACCGTCTGCTGGGCAGCATGCAAATGCAGACCACGGATGTGCTGGCGGGCACGGACTTGCCACGCCCCGGCGATGCCAATCGACGGCGCCGAGAGGCGCTGAAGCAAGACGCCGCCACGAAGAATGTTATCACAGCGGCGAAGAATATTGCCAGCATGCTGGGCACCGACGAAAGCGAGCGCAAGCAAACCGAATCCGAGCTGCTGGCCAAACTGCTGGGACACAGCGCAGAGGGCGGCGCACCAGATGCAGCACAAGGCGATGCCAAGAGCCCAACGGCAGCATCTGCCAGCACAGACAAGGAGCTCAATTTGAGGTGGGTCTGCATTCCATTTGCAACCATTGCTTTTAATCTTAATTTCGGTTTCCTTCCAGCGAACTAATTGTGGGCATGAAAATCGATCGTAGCCAGCAGTCGCAGCAGCCGGAGCAAACTCGCAGCGAGTACGTACGTCGCACCTTGGCATCACGCTCCAAATCCCGACCGGGTGATTACTCATCGAAACGTCCGCAGCGACACATTAAACGCGAGGCGGAAACTTTTTCGGGCAGCGTCAACTTGTTTGGAGCCGAACCTTTGGGCATTTTCACCAAAGGCTCTGCAAAGCTGCTCGATTCGCCGGACATGCTGTCCACCTGGTCAACGCTAAGTGAACGCGAATTGAAATTGCAGGCGGCTCATCCGCCGGCCAACTACTTTGAGCAAATGATTGAATGGACAGCACAAGGCAAAGTTTGGCGTTTTCCCATTGACAACGAGCAGGACATGCGGGAGGAATCAAACGTTGACTTCTCGGAGCACATCTTTCTCGAACAGCACTTGGAAGGCTGGTGTCCCAGCAAGGGGCCCATACGTCACTTCATGGAGCTTGTGTGCGTCGGTCTCTCCAAGAATCCCTATGTCACGGCTCAGGAGAAAAAGGAGCACATTTTGTGGTTCCGCGATTACTTTGCGACCAAAAAGGACATTCTCAAAGATCTGATGGGCAAGGAAAGCAATGATAATATTAAAAGAATAACGGTTTAGTTTGGATGTGAAATATTTGTTAAAAATATATATATATTTTTTTTGTTGCTTTTTAAAACGACATATATGCGCACAAATGAGTATACATAGGTAATCATATGTAATTATTCGATTTAAATAATACTTAATTTAAGGCCGATTCGCACGCAAATGTGCCCGGAGATTGTGCGCGGAATGTGTGCCAATAATGGATATATATGTGTGCATCTAGTGCTTCAGAAGAGCAGAATACGCTTCTCCACCGTCTTGCGGCAAATGGGACAGCCCTCGATTTGATCACCGCACATCTGGCAGGTGCCGTGTCCGCACAAAAACACCATATTCTTGATACGATCGAAGCAAACGGGGCACATGGTCTGCAAAGATAGGAACATAAAGTTTATAAATGTGTGATTAAGATGGGAATTCATCTAAATGATGGATTAAAATATCATTTTACGAAAAAATAACTTTTTCTGCATGTTAAATCAATTTTCACAGAAAGAAAAAGGGTAAGAAAATTAAAATAAGAGATAGATCCAGAGTAATAGAGATGGAAAGTAGAGAGAGTAATAGAGAAATAGAGCCTGTAAGAGAGAGAGAATAAGAGTAAACACCAATTATTTTTTTAAATAATGCCCACACTACACTAAGAGTCCGCAGGCATTATTTGAATTCATGAGAATCGCAGAGAGGGGTCTTAATTGGCTTGCTAGACAATTAACGTAAAGCCGCAAACTTACTATCAACTTTTTTTTTGAATAACCTCTGCGTGTATTGTCAACATCTTTTATAATTCGTCAGGGTAAATAACTGGCATGGAATATTATGCATATATATCTGACTTATATCGAACAAAAGTAAAGTAAAAGCTTTGTTTTAAAGCTAACATAGAGAGGGAGAGAGAGAGAGGCGGCTATCTTTAAACACTGTTTGTTACGCACCTGCTCCTTGATGTCCTGCAACTGTTGTTTTAGCTTCTGCACATCGTCCATTTGGAAATTGTTGACATTGGAGGGAGCGACCATGCCCGTTGGTGGTAAGTTTGTAGCATTCGCTGCTGCCGCGGCAGCCAATAAATTGTTCTGGCTATTCAGCTGATTGCTGCTGCCTGCCACCGGGGTGACCACCGTGTTGTTCATGGCCACACTGTGCCCGGAGGTGTTCACGCACGGTGGCTCCACGAACTTCTCCTCTGGTGCCGTTAGGCACACGGTGCCGGCGACGCTGACCTTTTCGGCGGTGCCCAGGCCGCCGCAGCAGAGACTAAACGATAGCATCTCATCGACCTGGGTGCGACACAGGACGCACTTCTTCATCAGCGCACTGCAATGCTCGCAGGCCACCATGTGGCCGCAGGGGCGAAAGAAGACGGCGGCGCGTCTGTCCGAGCACACGAGGCACTCGTCGATTTTCTCGCGCGACGCGACCGTCTCCCGGCAGATGAGGCACTTCTTGACGCGCGGCGCGCACGTCTCGCAGCAGCTGACGTGACCGCATGGCTTGAACACCGTGTCCCGCTTGGCATCCGAGCAGACGAGGCACTCCTCCAGGCTGGTGGGCTTGTTGTTGTTGCCGCTGTTCTTGTTGCTGCCGCTGCTAATGCTCTCGTGCAGCGACTGCGCCATGTCCGCGCCATGCCCATTGAGCCCGAAGGCGCTGCCCGAGGCCACCGTGTTGAGTGGAATATTCGCCGTGGCCGATTGATGCATGCCAGCAGCCGCAGTTCCAGCTGCCGCTGCGCTCTGGGCGCGCGCACGTGCATTGAGACTGGTGCCGGCCACGTTGCCGGGCAGCTCGGCGTCGTCGGTCTTGCGCTCGTTGTAGCACTTGAGGAGCGTCTTGCAGAGATTCGGATCGGGACACAGGTCCAGCGGTGTTTGCAGCTTGCGATTCTTGAGCGTCAAATCGGCGCCGTTGGCCGCCAGAAAGCAGGCAATCGAGGCGGATGCCTTTTTATTGTTGGCATTGCGCAAACCCATCAGCAGCTTGCCAAATCCCTCGACATCCTGCAGCTGCTTGAGCTGCGACAGCGTGTGATGACGCAGTGCCTCATGCAGCGGCGTATCGCCATCCTTGTCGGCTATATTCAAGTCGGCGCCATCCTGCACCAGCAGCTTAACAATCTGGACATGCTGACGCTCCACAGCCAAGTGCAGCGCCGTCTGCAGATTGACATTCTGTCTGTCCATATTGGCTTTGCCCATGTGGACCAGCAGCTCGGCGATTTCCACATGATTGTTCAGCGCGGCCAAATGCAGCGCCGTGTAGCCATCGTCCTTCTTCTCCTCGACAATCCAGGGTCGATTCGTTTTCGTCAACAGGATCTTCATTGCGCTCGGATTGCCCTTCAGCGCCGCATGATGCAGTGCATTGAAGCCATTGTTGTTGTTCAGCGTAATGTCAGCGCCAAAGTCCAACAGCAGCGACAACATCTCATCGTGCTCCTGCAACAGAAAATTTTAGTGTTAACACATCATTATAAAAAACTGTTTGCAGCCTGGAAATCTGATTGCCAATTGGGTATGAGGGAACAGGAAAATTTCACTTGAATTAAATTATTTGCTTTTAAAGGTCTACACATTTTTAATAAATATATAGTCATTCCCAAAATTAAGCTAAGCTCGACTTAGTTTAACTACTCTTTAGACTTTGAAAGCCTTTTTAAATAAATATATATCTAAATTAGCTTACATTCCCAAAAGTCCGCTAAGGTACAATAATAATTAATTCGCATTAATCGCTAAATACCCTCTAAATTTTTATCGAAATTGGCAACGTCTATATAACGTAAATATATATGTTCCTAATTAGCAGCAACAATTAGATACATATAGCTACGACCCTCTGCTTATGCTATTATCTATCCTGGCATATATATGCTATGTTGTTATAGACAGTAAATATTATACAGTCCAATACATATGATATAGTTCCAAAAAATGCTTTAGTTATTGAAAAAAACTTTTTTGTAAAAGATTTCTAAAGCAAAATGCCAAATAACATTTAAGTTCAAAAATATTAAAATCGGACTACCATATATCATATCATATAGCTGTCATAGCAAACGATCCCCTAAGAACAATTGGCAGATCAAAATAATATATCCAGCATTATGACAGCTCTCTAACCGTACTCTACTTAATTCTACCTTTGAAATGGCATCGTGTAGCGGCGTATCCCCTTCGGAGTCCTGCAGGCTGGGATGACAGCCCAGCGTGAGCAGCGTCTTCACCACGTTCAGATGTCCCTTGTTGACGGCGATGTGAAGCGACGTCTGGCGTCGTTTGTTGCGCGCATTTAAATCGGCTCCAGCCTTGGCCAGAATTTCAATGACTGCCGCCTCATCGCCAAAGGCCGCATGATGCACCGCCCGATCGCCGTCCTTGTCCTCGATCTCCACATCGACAGCGTGCCGCAAGAGCACTTGGATGACCTCAATGTGGCCATTCTGACTGGCGGCCTGCAGTGCCGTGTGACCGGCAAAGACACCGTTCACATTCACCTCCGGCACGGCGCCGCCGCCGCCGCTGGGACTGCCCGCAGCCGCAGCGGCCGCTGCGCTCGACGTTGAGGGCTGTGCGGCGCCAGCCAAATACTCCTCACAGCGGGACTGCAAGGGATGATAAACAGATGAGATTAGCTATGCATAAGAGTTGCAGAGTTGCAACAACTCACCGCAAATCCATTGGCTGCAGCCTTGACAAACTCCTCGGTGGCATCACCGGATACATTGGGCTCAAAGAGTTTCTTCAGGATGGCGGACAGACGTTCACCACTGGGTATAACTGGCGCACAGTTGCCATCGGCAGTGGCCGCAACGCCGGTGGGGGCGCCGCTGGTGGAGGCCACCTTGCAGACAGCCAGTGGATTGTATGTCCAGGAGGTGTTGCCCACCTCCACCTTCAGATCGTTATCATGGTACACCTGCTGAACGCGTCCAATTTTGCCCAGGGTCAGTTGCATGGCATCCGCCCATTCGCCATGGCCGCGCTGCAGCATTTTGATGCTCTCCACGTCCGAACAGATCTTGACAATGTCGCCCACCTGAAACTCGGGCGGCGCTGTTGTTGGCGACGACACCTTGGTGAGGACGGCCGGATTGAAGGTCCAGCGATTGCCGGAGTTGTAGGCGACAACAATGTCGTGATCCTCATCGATGCCAACGACCATGCCCGCATTGCTGAGGCACTCGAACATGCCGTCTGTCCAGCCGCCGTGTCCGTGCTGCAGCGATTGCACAATCTCCAGATCCAGATCGACAGTGACCTTGTCGCCAATTTGAAAGCCATGCGGCCCCTTGCCCGGCCCGTTCTCGCCCAGCAGCGGCAGATGGTCGCGATACACGTTGCTGCCTTTGGCATCGTTCACCACCTTGAGATCGGCCATGCCCTCAAAGCCCACGCGATACAGATTCTTGGAGCCGTTATCCCATATAACGTAGGCCGCGGACCGCGGCGATGCCGATGACCAGTCCTGAATCTCGTTCACCTTGCCGCGCCGCCCGACGCCACCGTCCTGATCCTCCCACTGCCAGTCGACGCCACGCACAACGCGTGCGCCCGGAAAGATGCCACGTGCCAGCACCTTCTTCGATTTGCGACGCGGCTCGACCATCGCCCGCTCACCGCCCGGCGTGCTAATCCTGTAGAAGCGATGCCGCAAATGGTGCTTGTCCCCATGATAACAGATCGAGCACAAATCGTAATTGATGCACTCGGCACACTTCCAGCGTATGCCGAAGATCGGCTGCTGGCGGCATGTGTCGCACATGGTGCCCTCGTGCTTGACGCCAGTGGGTGCGCTGTCCAGAATGCGCAGATCGTAGGCGCCGGCACAGCGATAGTTGGCGGCGGTGCCATTGTCCCAGACAACGACCACCTCCTCGGCGGACTCAAAGTTGCGCACGGTGCCCACATGCCCCTCGCCGCCATCCTGCAACAAACAAACAGATTCGTCATTTGTTTATTCGCTTAAATCACTCACGCCACATTCACAGAGAGACAGCCGAAGACTCACGCTAATCACAACGCGAAAATTATAATTGAAGCGCATTTGGCTGCCCCCTAATGCTACTCAACGTTCCGTTGTCCGCAATCTACTAACCGTTAACCGTTAAGGGTGCACTCGCTGCGCTGCACAATCTAGTCGCCGATCTTCAGATCGACCCCAAAGTTCCTCCGCCAGGTCAGTGTCAATAGGAATAAAATATACAAAAACAAGCGCAAGCTTTGACAAGCTTTGGATTCGCACTTTGAATACCCTAACCTCACAAAATCTTAGCATTTTAATTATATCAATTGTATATTCATTTTAAATTTATTAAATTTTAAGTTGAAAACTCATCTGGGTTTTCAGAGAAATGAATTTGTTAAATTAAAAAATATAGTATAATATATACTATTTTCGCAATTAACTTCGAGCTTGAATCAGTTTTAAGAATATCGATAAGAAATATACATTTTAGATTTAACATATTTCCACAAAATATCAGAACACATTTATTTATAAGAATGCATAAATTTTGCATGCATATAGATTAAAGATGTCAAGCAATGACCTCGAAACTTGGAAATCGATTTAGTTAAAGTTAGAGAAGTATTTCTGGGATATTTAAAGGTCAACATTTGCAAGCTCAGAATCCGTTTTTAATTGGTGTTTTAATATACAAGCTCAGATATTATTTAATATTCGAAAGCAATACAAAAAGAGTATCACTAATTTTGCTAACAATTATAATTGTTAAACATAGCAAAAACCAAAAAAAAAGAACAATACTAGAAAAATTTCGGCCAACTAAAAATATATTGTATTGAAACCTACTTCAAGACAAAGTCTTTATGTCCGCCCCCACAGCAGTGTACAGCTACTTGTGTTATTGAAAGCTCATTGATTTAATTAAATTGGTGACAATTAATTGGCAAAAGCCGAAGGGTGCTGCCGATCGCAGCGGAACTCTCACCTGCTTGTTCCACTTCCAGTCCGGTCCACGAATAACACGCGCACCGACTCCCTCCATGGAGAAGCGTCGGGCGACTGCCGCAGCTGAGCCAGCAGCAGCAGCGCCCCCGCTGCCGCCGCTGCCACCGTTGCCCACACCTGCGGTCACAGCGCTGCCTCCGCTGACTACCACACCCACCGAGGTGGCCGAGGAAGATGATGCACTGGCCGCAGCATTTGTTGTGTCTTTGGCCGCTGTTAAAGGCGCGGCACAAGACATTATCGCGTGTCTTTGTGGGCACAGCAAACGTTCAAGTTCACAATTAAATTCGATTTTTTTCACTTTTTTTCGTGGGGCACAGAAAATGTCTTGCAGGCGCGGCGTTGCCAGATATCAAATATTACCCGACACTAAGCGCACGCAGAAAACTGCATTCCGATGCAGTAAATGCACAACACAACCAACCACACACACTTTAAGAAGTTTTTTAACTTAAATCCTTAGCACTCATAATACTGTCCATTAAAAAATATGTCCCAATATTTTTTAGCGCAGTTAATAAAAACTTAACAAAGGTAGTGTAAAACCAAAAAATAAAATAGCAACTACTGCCTGACAGTTGCCACCTGTAATTGTTAAGCGCTGCCACCTGACGGAAGTCAACCGAACAATTTTAGTGAACGATATATCGATTTTTAATATACATAAAGCATGAAGGGTAAAATTTATGTAAAACTGCCAAAATTTAATGAATGAATTACTGTAACGTAAAACGTATCAGTTAACTCGTGCAATTTATTTTAATAAGGCCAACTACAATTATATCGCCAACCATTTCCTTGTATCGATGTTTTGTTCTACTCAATAGTGTTGCACATCATAGTTCATTTTAAAGGGTAAGTTCAGTCGTTCAATTTTTATTGAACGAAGGAACCGTAGATGAATCGTTTGCAGTTTATTTATTATTAATGCATTACAAAGTATGATCTCTCCTTAGAAATAAAATGTTGTATTCTTTTTATTTAATTTGGTGGGTCCATATTTCATCACATACCTGGAGTCAACATATACCTCCGCGTTTATTTGTTAACAATTTTGAAAATTTTCAAATATGATGTAGTATAAGCTAAATAAGAGATAAGAGGACTCAAACGAACTATAACCTGGGTGAAGTTCATTCGTTTAGTTATATGAGTAGTTCAATTGAACGTATTCATAACGATACGATACAACTCTACTACTCAGTCATTTGCAGCTTACAGTCCTATGTTGCACTTGCAATTGGGGTTTCTGCTCAAAAAAAAGCAAAATTGAAGTAAGCGTCAACATTAAAATGTCCAACAGCAACACGGACACCGGTGACACAACCATACTGGCCACAACGAATGCCACCGTGCAGGATTACAATGCCAGTACCGTCGATGGCGAGCCAATGGAGCCGCGCGAATCGCTGGTAAATTGCTTAAGCAAACCTTTGTATCGGACACCTTTTGCACGTTGTCTAATCTATAATCTTAATACTGTAGATAACCACTGCTGTCAGCTTTTTACAAAATACCAAAGTGCGACACACGACACTCATCCAAAAACAGCAGTTTCTGCGGTCCAAAGGTCTAACGGCGAATGAAATACAATTGGCTTGCGAGAGGGCCGGCGTCTTTAGCCAAGATCCAAACAATCCAAATACCGTTATCAATATAGGCTCGCAGCTGGCGGTGCAGCCACAGCAAACAACCTTTGGCAGGCTGCGCGAGCTACTACACACCACCGCACTCTTCAGCGGTGTCGTCTATGCCATCTTCCTGTTCTGGCGGGTAAGTGCTGGAAATCGATTCGTAATCAATGCTTCATTTTACCACCCACCCTCCCATAGAAATACATTGCACCGTTTCTGTTTGGCAAGCCGAAGAAAAAACCCGTTGAGGAAGCTTTGGAGGATATTGACAAGAAGGTGGAGACCCGTACAGATGCACTCAACAAGGAGATTACCTTGGTTAAGGACTTGATTACACTGCAACAGAAGGAACAAACCCAACAGTTGAATCGTGAATTTAACAATTTTCGCTGCGATTTGGATGCCATTAAGGGTTTGCTGCTGAATCGCAAACAGTTCGCCGGACCCGTCCAGCCCATTGCGGTGCCATCGATCCCTGCATGGCAATTGGCCGGCTCCCCACATCATCATCGCCATAGCAATAGCCAATCGGATGACAATGAGAAGGGCGATGATGCTGGCTCGGGTTCTGGCTCATCCGAAACGGAGGTGGTTACCAAGAACAGCGATTCTAGTTTAGAGATTATGTAATAAGCATGGCAAAGGCTCTTATATATAGCTCATATACTTTGGCTATATATATATTTATATACATAAGCTGTATATGAAACATTTGCTGCTTTAGCTGTAATCATTGTAAATTGAATCTATATAATTTAGACGGTTTGCGTTTGCGACTTAGCATTTAGGTTTAGTAGTCAACGGCTAATCCATATCCATAATTGCTACCAAAAGATAATACACACACACAAATGCACATACATATAAACGATACGAATATATATACATAATAAAAACAGGTTTGAATAATTGAAAGAAACTTTAATTACGCAATTTGTTAAATTAAGCGACAAGGGCGCCGGGTTTGTTTTGTTTTATGTGTTTTTTTTTTTTTTAAAGTAACATATTGTGTTGGGAGAGGGTGGTGGGGTGTCCGGGTTTGGTGATAGTTCAGCTTAGTTAATATTTTTTAAACTTATAGTTAGAATTTACTTTTTTATCTAAAGTTGCCGATACTTGTTTTTTGTTTTTTCTACGTTTCTATTAAATTTGCTAGATTCCCATTAAAATTGTTTAGTTTCATTCACGATGGCTCCTATTGGCAGCTTAACTGAACAATCGATTTGATTCGATAAGGTTACCAATAGATTCAATTGTGACAATCCTACATAAGGTATATTATGTTCATTGTGCGGTGCGTAGTTTTTGCTTGTTTTCTTTTTTTTTTTATTACAAATTTGGTTCTCTGCGCGATCCGTCTTTATTGTTATTTAATTTTTTTTTTTTCGACTACTTAAGTTAAATGTTGTATCGATTTGTACATACGATAATTTAGTTTTGTTTTAATTTATAATCCTAAATTATACGTTTATAGTCTCACAAAAGATTGTTTGGGGCTTACTCATATATTATATATAATGTTCAAGTGCAGCACGGAATGAAAAATCAAAAACATTACTTGATCTCCAGTGTCAGTGCATAATTTGTTTATCATGTGTGTGTGTGTTTATTATGCGATGTTTAAAGATTTGGAAAACAATTTATTTACTTTCTTTTACCCTCGTCAAGGATAAGTGGAACCCATTCTACCCATACTTGGTATGCATATCTAAGCCATATAGTTTATCTCCTCTTTTTTTGTGGGTAGCTTGTCCCTCATTCAGGGTAAATTTCATAGATTAACAACAGCCAGGCCGTAGTTAAGTATCAGCTATTTATAATTGATAAAAAACATATGTACAAATATTTAACTTTTAACTTGTAACCATTAGTTGAAAATGTTGAGGGCACTCACAAAACAGAAACTTGACTCACGATTAATAAAGAAACTGACTGAAAAGTCTTTAGATCTTTCCAAGAATTATGGATGTGTCGTGTATGTGGTGTGAAAGCCCTCAAGATATTTTCAGAACTATGCTTAAAATATAAACGCTTAATGGAGAAAACACAATAGTGGTACTTAGCCCCAAGGTGCACAGTTAGCTTAAACAAATTAGACAAGTAGTTTACAAAAATTATCTTCCCGTATTGTATTTAAACAGCCGAATTGATGACCGCCGTGCTGTTTATGCTTGTTGTTGGCCCAAACGCCGACGCTGCTGACGTGCTGGCCGTTGCTGTTATGCTGACAGCAGCCGCTGCCGCCGTTGTGCCACCATCCGGATAGCCGCCGGAGGCGGGTGCCGGCGACAAGGACATTGTCGAAGATGACGGCGATGAGCAATCGCTTTGAACGCTCATTGTTGGTGAGGCGGCCACCAAGTTGCTGCTGCTGCTCGTGTTACTGATGGTCAGCGGGAACTGCGACGGTGTGCCAGTGGGCGTGTGCGGCGACAGGGGCGTTAGCACGGAAGACGTTGAAGACACAGGGCTGCCGATACTGTTGGCGCTCGTTGTAATGGCTGCGGTTACCGCTACACCCGATGTGCTGCTGCTGCTGCTACTATTTGCTGTTGTCGGTGTCGCAGGCGTG
Organism: Drosophila micromelanica; assembly: GCA_004143825.1. Classification (NCBI taxonomy): domain Eukaryota; kingdom Metazoa; phylum Arthropoda; class Insecta; order Diptera; family Drosophilidae; genus Drosophila; species Drosophila micromelanica. Next base: position 137,210 of record SCDY01000693.1, on the reverse strand, counting down.
GGTATGGCAACAGCAGAGGATGATGTCGATTGCGGCGTTGTGTTTGACGGCGGCGATTGCTGCTGCTGATTGGAATTGCCGCCAGTGGCGGCTGCTGCAGCAGCGGCACGTTCACGCTCCCGATCGCGCTGCGGCCGGAACGCTTCCCGCAGTGCCTCCACGCGATTCTCGTTGGGTCCCCAGCGCGCATAGCCGGCGCTATTCTGCAGCCAAACGACTTGGGTGCCCTGCATGCACTTGATAAGCACCTCGGATCTGTGGGAGTGCATTAGGTAATCAACTAAAATACAACTGCAGTTATTAGCTAACTACTCACTTTGGCATCATATGCTGATAGCCATGTCTGTATTCGTGCGCCATGCCCAGCACCACCATTGACCGGCGCTTGTACATGCTCTCCTCCAGCTTCGCTATGCTCTTCCACTCCGGCAGAAACACAATAAAGCTGTGAATAATTACAAAAATATTATACTTGGAATGCTGGCGAATATAGGATCTGGTCAGCGTTTAAACCATTGGGCAATAACTAGTTTCTTGTTTAGATTGACCACGAACTTACCTCAATGGCTCCATGGAATCCGTAAGTAGTTTATCAACGTGCAATAGGCAGGCATCCATAAGCTCCTCGCAATGCGGCGGATTCACTTGGAATGAACCAGAAACGGGCTTAAAGTCCAGAAATGGTCTGCAGACATGGAAAAAAAATGTTAACATACATCAAACGGGTGGGTTAAAAAAAAATTCAAAATTTTTTTCCAAAAATTTATTTATTTTATATGTAAATCTAAATTAAAAATCTTGATCAAAATGCCACCAAACATGAAAATCGGTTCAGTTTTGACAAATTTATAGGTGTTTGAAATATGGGACCAATGGCTCCGAGAGCTTTACATGTCCAAAGCTTTCTCAATTTTGGCATGATTTTTGACAAAAATTTTTACCCCCTCAGAATCAAGTTTAATGATGTTGTTTATGGTATTTGTGCAAACCAAAATCGATTAAAAGTGTAAACTCGAAATTTTAAATTTTGAAAAAAATATATTTTCGAAAATGACTAAGGGGGGAGTGCATGCCTTTTTTTTCCAAAAAAGTCAAAAAACTATTTTTTTAAAAATGGATTTTTTTTAAATGTAGAATTAATTTAATTTAAAAATCCTGATTAAAATGCCATCAAACATGAAAATCGGTTCAGTTTTGACAAATTTATGAGTGTTTGAAATATAGGACTTATGGTTCCGAGAGCTTTTCATGTTTAAAATTTTCTCAATTTTGGCATGATTTTTGACCAAAATTTTGACCCCCTCAGAATTAAACCTAATGTTGTTTTTTATGGTATTTGTGCCAAGTAAAATCGATTAAAAGTGTAAACTCAAAATTTTAAATTTTGAAAAAAATATTTTTTCGAAAATGACTAAGAGGGGAGTACACGCTTTTTTCCAAAAAATTAAAAAAAATATTTTTTTTCAAATATGGATCTTTTTTAAATTTAGAATCAATCTAGATGAAAAATCATGATCAAAAAAGGCATCAAACATGAAAATCGGTTCAGTTTTGACAAATTTATGGATGTTTGAAATATGGGACCTATGGTTCCGAGAGCTTTTCATGCTTTTCAAAGTTATGGAAGATTAAAAAATGGAGTTTTATAAATGTGACAATTTGTTTCTCAATATACTCATTTCACTTCGTGAACGAGTATAAAAACATTTTTCACATATATGAAAAAATATTTATGGTCATAAGACAGAAATATGTATTTAACCTTTGAAAATTTGGAGATAACTATTTCTTCGTGTTTCTTTTATACTAAATTTTTAAAACGAATTTTTATAATTTAATGCAATTTATTTTGGCTGACTCACCCTCTGGAACCAAAGTACGCATCCGTGTCCGCAAATGCTGAGCAATATTGCCGGAAATAGGAATTGAATGGCGACGCAAAGCATTCAAAGCTGACACCGAAGTGCCGATGAAGGCACTCGAAGACGGGCACCGGCAACGCCGCCTGGGTGAGCTCCGCCTCCTGGGACGAGTTGAGCGCATTGCCGAGGAACGTCTGGTAGCGCTTGAGCAGACACCAGACGCGTCCGATGAACAGATCGAACTTCTTGTCGTCGAAGCAGTTGTGACGATAGAGCTGCTCCAGTTTTTGGAGATAGGTTAGGTTGATGTATTGTGCATCTGGCTGATTGATCGTCGCGGGCGTATACTTAATGATCATGTGATCGCGATCCTGCAGATATTCGATGGCCGGCATGCGCGGCGATGGCACCGCAAACTGTATGGGATAGCACCAGACTTTCTTCAGGTGCGGCGGCGGGGGTGGCGGCGTTGGCTCCGGTATGCCGTGCTCCTTGAGCAGCTGCAGGTGGCGTTCGCGTATTTTGCGGGCGTGTTCCGCTGACAGATGATAGATTTTAATGCATAACGTTTCCACGGAACTCTTTACGGTCTCCACCAAATGCGGTTCGCATTGTCGCTTCAGGTGCGCCAAACGATCCTGGAAGTCCTCGTAGCTGGCGCCCACCGTACGGCGCAACCATTGAAACGTATCCTCCACGTTCCATTTCACCACCTTCTTGGACTCGGCCGGCGCCGAACGCGATTCGATAATCTGTTTGGCCGCCTCCGCGTACCGCGACAGTTGCTTGCGTGCATCTCCCGTGAACTTGGGCTTCACAATCTTGATGGGTATGTCGGCCATTATCTCGCGGTACATGGAGCTGGAGATTTCGGGCAGGCAGTTGCTGGGCAGCAACGGATCGCAGCCGGTGTCAATCACCTTGCGCTCCATGAGCCAGCGGTTGAAGGAGTCTCGCGGCGCCTTAATGTTCTCCCTGCGCATGCATAAATCCTCGTACGTCTTGAGCAGCTTCATGGTGAAGGCGGCGCGCAGTGCTTCGATCTCGGGATGCGGCTGTGGCAGTAACGTCGGTGGTCGCTCAACAATCACTGCATTCGTGCACACCTCCAGATCCCAGGGACCGGCAAGCACAAACTTCTTCATCGGCGGCCCACCGTGCGGACCCATGTGCTGCTGCAGCTGTTGGTGATGCGGGTGCGGATGCGGGTGTATGTGCATGTCATCTGAGGGCCGGCGCTTCAAATGATGGTGTTGATGCTGGTGCGGCGTCATGGGCGTTGGACCACCAATGCCCCCGCCACCTGCATGGCATATGCCCAATGGATCCGTAAGCGGATCGAAAGGTCGCGCACCGGGCATTTCCCACAGGGATTCGCCCGTTACCTTATTCCAGTAGTACGGTCGATTCTCGCGCTTCGACCAAAACTTGCGCCAGCCCTGATTCACCAGCTCGGCGGTCAGCTCCTCGCCATAGCCGCCAGGACCCAACGTCGGCGGACCTTGCGGCGTATGGGCCATGGCCTCCAACGTGGGCGGCACATGATGTGTTTTCGTGGGCGTGGATGGCGACGAGCAACTGGCCACCGGTGAGCTACCCGCGCTCATCATGTGCCCCGCCACATCCCCAGTGGACGCCGAACCTGCACCCGTTGTGCCCGCTGCTGTCGTTGTCGTTGGCGATGGCGTCAAATTGTTGGATGCACTCGCCGTCAGCTGATCCCAGGCACTTTGGGCACTAGTGCTCGGCTGCATCATTGGGCTCACCGTGCCCGTGGAGGCGATCACCGATGGCGGCACCTGCAGCGCTCCCAAATTGTGCATATTGCTGTTGTTAGCTGCCATTTGAGCTCTGCAAAAACAAACCAAACACACACACAAACACAAACACTTGTGAATATTAACATCTCTTGTTTACGTTTTTCAATCGAGAGCGTGAGAGATGGAGAGCGAGAGCGAACGAGCGCGCGAGTGTGAGAGTGGTCGCAGTTCTGGCAAGCAGTAAAATACTTCAGTTCCAGCTTAACGGCAACTAGTCGGCAAGAAACACTCAGCGAAGCAGCAACGCAAGCCGGAGAGTACGCGCAAGTGTCAGAGCAGAAGGATCGTCATAAGTATGACGCATAACTGCGTACACAAGCATGTGCACATGTATGCGTAATTATGCCGTTATTACACATCAAAGAGCTAGTGGTTACCCCACACCCCCCAATAAAACTCCTACAATGCTGCTCTTTTTTGGCTGAGAGCGGCGCGCATGTTTTGTGGTACCCAGAGAGAGAGGGAGAGAAAGCGAGAGAGCCGCTACGACACAAACGCGAATGAGAAATCAAAACAAATTGCAAAAGAATAGAGATTTTCTGCCTGCTTGTGTATGTTTTGACGAGCGTGTACCTAGCGTATGCGCACCGCACAAAATAAAAATATACAAAAATTATTTGCAGGCAACTTTGTTGCTGCAATCCACAAACACACACGCACATACTAAAAACGATTGCATAGCTTGCCATAAACAATTGCAATGATAAAAAAAAATGAAAAAAAGAGACACCAACAACATTCAAGAGCTGCTCTGTGGCTTCGTGTCTACGTCATGTCGGGCACACAAAAATAATGGCGCGCTTTTTCCATCAAAACACATAGACACTAATTGCAACTAAAAAGATCAATTTCATATATTTGTATGTTTTATTTTCGTTTTCGATTGTGATTGGCGCTTTGTTACATTCATAATAATAATAATGTGGCATTTGTCGTTTATTCAGTTTTATAAACAACATTTCTGAGTGCACCGAAAATTTCTCTACACTTTCTTTTCAACCACATCAATATAAACTACGCCTTGCTGCTGCTGATTCGTATGGTCATATTTCGAACGCGTTTAAATGCCACTAAACTCACCTATTTTCAACTATCCTATTATACAAAACACCAACAACGTGTTTTCAAACATTTATAACGTGTGTACGTAATTATTTGATACGATTTATTTATGTTTTATAAATAAATTCCTGAAAAACTCTTCTTCCAGAAGTACTTCACCAGCTAAGTGTGACCAGACTTAGCAAATGGTGGCATAAGTGTTGAAAAATAAATATCGAAAATGTCAAATAATGATAAATTAAACTAAAAGCTATCTAAATAAATAATTATTATAAATAAATCTTTACTAGCATATTTTTATGCTTCCCATATTTTTAATTCAATTTCCGGTATCATAAATAGCAATCGATTCATGAGTATACCGAAGAAATAAATACCAACCGTGGTCACAATTTGGTATTTAAAATATACAAGTTGTATTTCAGGTTGAATTTTATTCGTTCTGGATGGAGTTATGGAATGTTTACCAACAGAGTATTTACATATATTTGTAACTAAGTTGCTTGTAATTTAAGGCAGATTTCTACACTTATATTGAGATCTGGCTTAAATATGCTTATCAAACGTAGCAAATTTAACTTTTTCGCCTTGGAATTATTAGATTCCAGCTCATACAACGTGGATAAATTCACTAATAAACTTTCATTCAATGATTTCTGCGGATTCAGATTAATGGCGCGTTCGTACAAGTTAATGGCATCCTTTAGTTTGCCAGCATAAAGCAAGCAGACGCCCATATTGTTCAAAATCATTGTATTGCCCGAGTCCAAGTGCAGCGCCTTTTGGAAAATTAGATAAGCCTCTGGGAAATCGTTTTTGGCCACAGCTATAAGACCCTTGTCCACCAGATCCCGCAAATCAGGTGCTGAATTACTGTCGAAAAATGAAATCAAAAAATATGTTCTCTTTAGGAATTTAAAAATCACATACATCTCTCGCAGTCGCCGCGATACGGCGAACTTTTGTTCAGCCCCAAAAATATCACCAATTTGCAGATAAATACGTCCCCAAGCCGAATACAATGAACGCTGTTCCTCCTTGGTGAGGGTGGAGCGTGTAAGCAGCATTCCGCCCATAATGTCATCAATCATGCTGAACTTCTTCATCTGAAATATATGATAAGATTATGAAATGTATTCATAAATGTGTTCCCTTGTCACTTGCTGACCATTAGAGCACAGTTGATGATTGACTGCAAGACGCGCTCGGCTCGACGCTGCCAAAATTCAGATGCATTTGCATTCCTCAATCTGTCAAAGTGTTCCTTGATATCCTTGCTGATCACATGCAGCTCGGACAGGCGATCCAGCGCCAGATGCGGCTTGCCCAGATATATGGGCAGTTCGGCCAGCAGTAGGCGAAACGAGAAGCAAGCTATGGAGCCTTGTTTGCCCTTATACATCTCCGGATAGAAATCGAAAAATACGTCTGGCCCGTTCAGTTGATCGAAGGGTTCAGCCTCTGCCTGGAGTAGCTCGTATTCGCCCAGCTTGGCCAGCAATGCGAGGCGTGTGAACCACAATTGCAGTGAGTGCGGCGAGTGTTTGGCCGGCTGTCCAGCGCGTCCATAGCCCTGGCCATAGATGGTCAACAGTCGGCCCGTCAGATTGACGGCGGCGCGAAGGCAGCCGGCATTTATCAGTGCCCGTATGCCGCGCTCATCCTGTGTCACATCCTCCACGCCAAGAATCTTGCGTTGCTGCACTTCAGCATCGCCCAAATATTGAGCCACAGCAATCGCTATGGGATCAGGCTGCAAGAGTTGAGCATTAGCTTCGATTGCAAATATTTCTATTTGGATATTTACCAAATCGTCGGCTATGTGCAGGCCTGGCATAATCAGATGTGTCGGCTGTTTGCCCGGTTCATTTGGCGTGGGTAGCTGCCAGAGATTTCGCACGTCGTCTCCCACTTTGATGGGTTCGTCTGATTCCTCGGCAGTTTCTACGTGCTCGGGCGGTTGAAAACAGCCCGTAAATGTGCTTGCCAACATATTGATACTGGTTTTATCGGCTGCAGTCGCTGACTGCGGGTCCTTGGCTCTCGATTTGTTATTTGTCAGCTCATCAAAAAAACTGGGCGGATCGTTGGCAAAATATTCGCTTAAGCGACCGTTTGAATTGTTTGTCATACCGTGTATAATGGGTTTATTGTTTTGCTCTTTAGCTAGCACTTGCCAAATAATCGATAGAAATCCCGATTGAAAAATCGATTTAAGATCTGGGGTACTTACGGTCACATTGCAAATAAGTGGTATTTATTTATATTTAATTGCGACTGTGACTAACAATTAAAATGCATGTGGAAGTTATAAAAATTATAATTAGGCCTTGATAATTCTTTTAGTTTATATAAAGTCAATTACATGAATTATTTTGTATCGATATTTACATATTTATACGATAGCTAATTGCCAATGATAGATATAATAGCATGTCGTTTATTCCAGTGCCCTGCATATCAACAGTATTTTTAATCGATATTATTCATAATGATAAGATAGTCCTCTGACAACGATAGATTTTGAGCAGTGCTGCCCAGTCGTGCAGTAAAACTATTAAAAAATTTCAAACATGGTTTTTCTATATTTATTAATTGCAATTGCATTATTATTATTGTACAATACGTAAAGCAAATAAAAGTTTACCCTAGAACTAGAAACATATCGTCATTTAATGACACAAATTTAACATTAAAATTGTATTTACAAAGCAGCGCCTGCGCATTTAAAATTGTAGAACGCACTCTACTGTCCATTGAAAATGGACTCGGGATAATAGCTGGGAGCGTTGAACATGCGCGGGAAACCATTTGCATCTAACTGACCCACAGGCAGCATTATATCACTGAAAGAAAATATGCGTATATTCAAATAAGTATAAAATATGTATGGTGTGGGTGACTGTGTGTGTGTGTGTTAGAGAGTGTATGCAATTTGACGCCCGTAAACGATCAGAAACAGCGGGGAGTGCGGCAACAATTGAGGCACATGCTACACGCATGCGCTCCGTTTTGGGCTCGGGGCACGTCAACGTTGGCGACCAGTGCCCGAAGTGGTCTATAAATATGCATGGGACCGTGCACAAGGAGCTGCAAAATTGGACATAAAACACGCTCAAGTGCCTTTTAGAAACAAAAAAAAAAAAAAATGGCACCGGACCGCACTGAGAATCGAATTTGGATTGGGACTGCGAGGGCGATGCAAAGGCAAGTGTTTTACGGTCACTTAAATGAATTTTTTAATGCCAATTTTGAAAACAATTGAGTTTTTTTCAGTGATTTTTTGTTTGTGGAACATGCGCACTCTCAAGCGTTGAATGAATTGTTTTACGAGTTATGTGGAAAACATATTGTAATTAGTTTTGGGCGACATAGAAAAAAAATTAAAATAGTTCTCATTTGTGAAACCTATTGCCTAAAAGAGGGTGTATCGGTTTTGTGAGGGAGGCATGTACAATCTCATAAAGTATGTACATTCTGCATTGATCAGCATTGCTGATTAAATATTTTTATAGATATACGTAATAATTTTTAAGAACATTTTGGTCTGTTTTTAGATATAACGCTCCATTTTTTTAAGATCGATAAATATCGATTTTGAGAAGTGGTTTCTATGGCATCGTAAAGACTATAAGAGCCACCAAATTTGATACATAGTATATCATACACAGATCCGAAATATTTCCCTATCAACAGTCGCCTCCCTTTGAGGGAAAATTGGAATGAATGGTGGTCCGAATCTGGGTACAGGGTATCAACTGTTCGGTTACTCCCACATAGAGTTATTTGGATTGTACTTTGCTGCACTTACGGCCTTTGCTGCGGAGTGCGATCTCTTTGCCGGCGATTCTTGAACCAGTTGGAGACCTGCGTCAGGGTTAGGCCCGTCTTCTTGGCCAGCGTCTTCTTCTCGTCGGGCGTGGGATAGCGATTGGTCAGATAGCAATCTTTGAGGGCATTGCGCGATTTCTCTTTAAAGCAATAGACCGTCTCCTCGCCATCCCAAATCGTCTTCGGGAGCGGATACTTTTTGCGCAGTCGATACTTGTCCACGGCGCCCAAGGGGCGACCGCGCACCTTTTCCGCCTCCTTGTAGTGCGCCTTGAACCACAGATTCTGCAAGTCCACGTGGTACTTGATCGAGAAACAGTGCGTCTCCAGCAGGCTGTAGAGCTCGTGAAACTGGCCCAGATTGTAGGCAACCATGGCCCGGGCACGCAGCACACTCTCGTTGGTCTTGAAGAACTCGCTGGGCGGCAGGCTGCACAGGAAGTTGGTCAGCTTCTCCACGTCGCCCTTCTGCTGCAGTGCCTCGCACATGCACTGGATCTGCGTGGATCGAGTTGTTAACTCAAATAATTAGCAGAGATTGGTGGCTCGACTCACCTGATCCGTGGAGAACTGCAGCATCTTGGCATCGATGGGAAAACTGCCCACGGCGGACATGTTGTGGGCCGCCGTCAGATTCGAGATGAGGTGACCGCCACTGGAGGCGCCGGTGCCACCTAAAGCGCCACCCGGAGCTCGTTGTAGGCCCGTGCAGAGTGCGTCCGCTTTGGTGTTGCCATTGAGGTCGCCCAGGCTGCCGTTGCCGTTCTCAAAGATGATGCTGTTCAGCGTGGGATAGTGTGTGGGCGTGGTTGCCGCTGTGGGCGGCGGCGATTTGTCATAATCGTTGGTAATGTCCTGAAAACGCCGCTCGATCAAATCCTTCTCATTTGTCTCGTACGGCGCAAATTTGTCCAGCTGCAAAACGGTTTTGCACGAAATATTGCCACGATATCCTGCAAGAGAGTAAAAGCAGCGAGTGCAAAGAATTTACAAAATTTCTCTGAATATTAATTATTATGATTTTTTATTAACCCTGAACACAATTGTATACTTATTGTCCAATAAGTGTTTATGTTCTTCTTTTCGAACATTGACGCAAGAAAATTCGTTCTCACGTACTACTTTGGCTATTCAGCATTGGAGTTCTCCCCCTCGTTCCCCCCTTCGGTTCCTTAAGAACCCCCTCCACGCGATTGGCATGTGACTAATCAAATTCTGCACATGAGCAATGCTTTTGCCGACTTTCGACACCTCAGACCTCAGACTTCAGACATAGCATAACATATCATATTTTGACCAGAAAGAGGCGTAAGGCAGAATATATATACAACGATATGTGATACATGAATATATATGTATATGCATATACATGTATATAAATCAGTAATCGCATAATTAACGCTATGTAAATATCATAAAACAATTTTTTGTTTTTTGTTGAAAGTACACTTAAGAATGTTAATATAAAATTTAAAAAAATTTTTTTAATTTATAAGTAATTTAAAAAGTTGTACTTTTATTGTTTATGTTAAAGTTAATTCATAAAAATTAAGTAGAAACACTTTTTAGGGTTTTTTTAAAAGACGCCGAAACTACAATAATATTTACAACTTTTAAAAAATATTCATAGGATATTCTTAAAGTTAATTTCCACAAAGATACGAAAAATGGGAAATTATTTTTTATTTTTTGCTAAAAATTAACAGTATTGAATTCCCTATAACTAACTCAATTTATATACATACGTCAAAATAATATGTTCGAATTTTATATATTTTAAGGTGTGTATTTTAAAAACACTTTCCACTTTTTTAAAAACACCTTCCACTTCCCACTTTTCGCATAAAGTTTAAATTTGAAGTTTTTTTTTCAAATTAAAATTGTTTTTTGATACCAATTTATTAACATACATATATATATATTTATATATATATATATATATATATATATATATATATATATATATATATATATATATATATATATATCAAAAAAATATTTCCGAGCCCATTCAGCGCCTAAGAAATGTGTAATCTTCAGCAAAAAAAAAGTGCCCAGAATAAATATTTAAAGTCGGCATGCCGAAAATTAAATACTCTAGACGTCAAATGGAAGATATGGGCTAAATATATAACTTTAACAACAAATAAAAAAATATATAAATATATATATATGATTGCCAGTAGCCTGCAGTTAAATGTAGATATAGTTTCCTATCTTGAAAAACAACAAATCTGTTTCATACTTAAATCAAATTTTTTTCATTGATATAAAGATTTAAAATACTCTTGCAGACAATCCTGACTTGGCTCTTTATTCTGATGAAGATTGCATATATTTTTTTAGTTACACATTTTGTGATAAAATAGGAATAGCCTGTGCAAGGGTATGATAACATTAAAACATAAGACTAGAGTCGCAGGCTTTAATTGTTTATGCAGCGCCTCATTGACGCCTGTATCATGTAATTTAATATATGTATATAAATGCCTATATATGTATAAGCTGATAAGCATTTACAGTTAAGTTGTTGGCCTTACCAGCATTTGGCAGAAAGAGCGAACCGTAGGCCATTGGCGAGCTGATGTTGTCGTGTTGCACGGCCGAATGATCCGAGGCGGTGCCGGCGGAACTGGTCGAGTCCAAATCACCGTTAATTGACACCGACAGATTTGTGCTATCCATGTTTTTTTCAAACATATTTTGTGCTGAACCTGTGTGGTTTCAGCAGCAATAAGTATTTATTTTTTAGTCGCCACAATTTATTTTTAAGACTTTGAACGCACACTTTGCCTTATTTTAATAGTATATAAATTATACTATTATAAATATTATTCTTAACACTTTAATTTTTAGTTTTCCATTTAAGTTACAAATAATAACGGTTACAAATATTTTTATATATTTGTTAAAATTAGTTTCTTTTGACTTCCCGCTGACGGCGACGGCGACGCGGACGCTTTCGCTTTTCAAACTCAACTGCAAGTGTCGGAGAGAGCGTCAGCAGCAGCAGCAGCAGCAAAGACGAATGAATACGAAATTGCATTCAAGGCTGCTGCCTGAAACGTTTGGAAATGGAACGTTGTAAAGGGCCCTGCTAGCTCTGTTGGTTGTATGTTTTGTGTATCTGTGTGTGTGTGTGTGCGTTTGCGTGAGCGAGCTAATTAGGGGTGGTTTATTCGCATTGCTTGGTCCTGCTAGTGGGCGTTGCCTAGTCCAGCCAAGCGCCATTTTGATTTTGCCAATAACAAGGAACGCAAACATAAATGCATACATATGTATGTACATATATCAACACGTACATGTGTGTGTGTGTGTTATCTAACTAACTATTTAACATGAAATTTCAATTGAAAAACATTGTGACCTCATTCGTTTTTGTTTTTCATGTTGTTGTTTTTTTGTTAAGTATCTAATGAATGCCGTGTGCAATTCGTAGAATTTACATCAAATTTCTTTGGCATTGCCCAATGCTATTTTGTTAGAGTTTGCATATAAAAACAGTCTTTAAAGTCACCAAAAACTCGCTGCAACTTGATGCCTGGCAGCCAAACTGTGCAGAGCAGACCTCTGATAAAGGGGCTGCAAATATGTTGCTGCTGCTGCTGCTGCTGTCGTTGTCGTTGTCATCTAATGGCATCAAATTTCAATTACAGAATTGTTCCACTCATTCACAAGCATTAAAATCAGAGTGCGCCACTTCAATGATGTGATAAAATAGTGACATGACAAAGGTGACAACAGCAGCAAATCCACAAAAAGGCTAAACAATGGTTGCCAACAACAGCAGCAGCATTTTGTAGCTATATATTTGTTGTTGTTAGGAAAGAATTCATTAGGACTGAAATTAGGAGGGTTGACAATTTCGTCACACCATCAAATCCCTGGGCATGTCCCAATTTCAGGTCACATGAACAACACACACGGCAGTTTTCAATTTGTCACAGCATCAGCTTGAACCTTTTTTCACACCGATCAATTCAATAGACAGAGTGAGAGAGAGAGAGAGACAGCGCCACAGGTGCAGTTACTTTTATTGATAATAATAGCCGCTTGACAGGCGCAAAAAGCTTAACAGCAGGCAGCTCTGCTTTTTACACTGTGGGTGCGAGCCCCTAATTAACCACAAAAGCCTTGTAAGCGTATTAGGCTAATTTTATTTATCCATTGTTGTTGTCGCAGCATCAATTTGCTCTTCTCTTTTAAAGTTTACGGCGTCATGCTGTCTGAACATTGACAGCTCCACAGGTGCAGTTGCTAGCATCGATATCGATAACGATAGCCGCGGGCAGAAATTTATTCGCCAACAGGCAACTCTACAACTGGTGCGTGTGTGCGTGTGTGCGTGTATGTGTGTTTGTTACCCTCTAATTGACCGCTAAAAAGGCTTGTAATCGCATTAGGCTAACATTATTTATTTGATTATAGCATTCACGTGTCAGGACTTAGCTGCCAAGCAATACCAACAAAAAAGCTCTTGAGCCATGTGAAGCAACGAGCTGCGATTCCCACACTATCATGTTTTGCCGAGCTTAGCAGATTTTTGCCCGAGTTGGTGTCCGATTCGAAATAATGCGCTCGAATGCAGCCAGCCAGCGTAGCGTATAGAAATTGCATTTAAATGAGAATCGAGGATCTGTTGGGTGGTATATGCATATTGTAAGTGATGCAATTTTATGCGTTTAAGCACTTTTTTTTTAAATTACACAATCAACATAATTTATTTAATTGCCAATAAGTTATATATTATTTAGAATTTGTATGTATACATTCTTTTGTTTTTATTTACTTTGTAAAAAAGCGTCAACTCTGTCAGCTGAATCCCATATTACTTACTTTCTGGCAGGCTATGGTGTTTTTTGTAAAAACCAGAAGACCATCCATATATATATATATATATATATATATATATATATACAAGTTAAGAGCTGGATATGTCTGGCCTTTCGTCTGAATGACAGCCGATATTAAAAACTAAAAAAGCTAAAGACTTCAAGTTCTCGAAATTATCGATAGCCCACTCCTTTTTCGTTAAATCGATACAACTCTACAATAGCCTCCGATGAATTTGTTTTAAAGGTTATTAAGTGCATCGAGTTAAAATTTGAGTATGTCGCTGGTGTTGACATCGATAATTTAATTTTTTTTAAATATTACTAAGGCAACTGAAAAATATAAAATAAATAAATAATAAAAATTTAAAAATAGTAACTTTGATATTTTATAGCTAAATAATAAAAAAATAATAACAATAATGTACACCTCATCTTTCTATGTTATTTGACACCCTTTGGTGCATTAATCCATTGTGCATTTGGTTTTTGAATATTGAAAACGTTTTACTCATAACTTCTTGCATAACCAATCCATTGTTTTCTGCTCATCTATTGTGCAGTCTAGAGTGTGCACAAATTGCTTAACTTCTGGCAAAAGAAAACAAAAAATGAGGAAAATAGCCAACGTCATCCAAGCAATCCTTACAGAGAATCACCTGTGTTTGGTAATAATCCCTGTCTAATAGCCTAGAAAATATAGAGCAACTCAAGCGACAAACCCACCAAAAACAGCTCAACAGCTGTAATCCCGAAATTCCCAAAACAAAACCGTCTGCAAAGTGTTTGTCGCTCATATTCTCTCCCTCGACAATGTTTCCACAGTGTGTCTCTCATTCATGAAATGTCGTTTGTATTGAGAGTCTGATCTGTGTGTCCTTTATCCTTTATCCGCTTGTCGATCGCACAATAATGGGCAAACCGGGGGTTTTTGTAGGAGGAGGAGGGCTGGTCTATTGCGTCTGCGGAGGGAACCTGATTTTCGCACCTTGTCGTCAATTGTTCAATAGAAATGTTGGGAATTAGAAACGTATGTTAATGGGCGAGATTCGTGTATTTATAGAGCACAGAAACAGGAAGACATTATCCAAAAACAAAAAAAAAAGACCAATTAATATTGTTCAGTTTTCAGTTGAGAGAATATGCACCAATTAGTACACGGAAATCAATCAATGCTCACGAATTTCGAACATATGTCAAGATATACTTTTTACAGCTAATTGGCCGCCCAAAAGGGGTTGTGTGTGTGTGCGTATGTGTGTGCGTGTGTGTGCTTGTGTGTGCTTGTGTGTGTTGCCAGCTCTCAATGAAAGCGCGAATGCGATGTAAAACGATCCTTAGTTCATTAGTTCTCATTAATGAAGCTGTCCGAGTGCGTTGGTGTCCACTTACCCAAATACAACAAATAAAACTTTTCTACATTTACTACATAAACTATTTGTATACAAATTGGCGCTTTAATTGTTTTTTTAAGTATTCAAATACGTTCAAGCTTCACAGTTAAAAATTATAAAAAGAAAACAAAAATATAGAGGATGGGGTTACAGTTTTGCCGAGGAATTTCATTGTAAACATCGCAAGATCTGAAGGATGTTCACGGAAACTGGACCGACCAGCTAATCCCTTGATAAATATCAACTGCAGATCTTTTAAATTGATTGCAGTTTTTCGGTTTCTGAAGAAATTGCCGTGCTTAACCAGACAAATAGTATGCAAAAGAAAGGTTTGTGATAGGCATATCTTTTATCTGGAATTTTTTTATAGTTGTTCACAAAATGAAAAGACAATATTGTGTTTGTGCAATGTCCGTCTTGCTGTCCGTCTACTATTGAAGTTAGAAACCTTAAACTTGCAAAATATAATCGTGGATAAGCCGTGCTATCTGTTACAAATTTACAAATGTTTACATATGTATAAGAATCTTTTTTTAATCCCACAACTTTGTCAACGCTGAATCAATGAAATTAACAAAATTTATATATGTAAAGCTCTCTGACCCATAGGTTGCATATTTTAAAGACCCATAAATTGGTCAAAACTGAACAAATTTTTACGTTAGCTGACAATGGATCGATTCTACATTTGGATCGATTCTACATTTAAATTATATGCATTTTCAAAAATTAAGTTTTTTGATTTTATATTTGAAAAATTATGTGTTCACTCCCCCTCCCCCAACCCCTATTTAGTAGATTGTATTTGGCAAAATTAGCATTAAAAAAAAACATTAAAAATGATTTTGAGGAAGTCCAATTTTTGGTAAAAAATCATGCCAAAATTAAGAAAAATTTTTATATGTAAAGCTATCGGATTCATAGGGCTCATATTTGAAGCAACAATTAATTTATCTAAACTGAACCGATTTTTATGTTTGATGGCATTCTGATCATGATTATTAATTTAGATCGATTCTACATTTTAATTTTATGAACTTTGGAAAACAATTTTTTTTTGATTTGTTTTTTTAAAAGGCCTGGGTTTTCCTTATTTATTTTTGAAATTTTTTTAAGTGTAAAATTGCGAGTTTGCATTTTTTAATCGATTTTTTTTGGCAGAAATAGTATAAAAAATAACATTAAACTAGATTTTTCCGAATATCATGTCAAAATTGAGAAAAATGTTTACATGTAAAGCTCTTAGATTAATAGGCATCATATTTCAAAGATCAATAAGTCTGTCAAAACTGAACCGATTTTCATGTTTGATGGCATTTTGGTCATAATTTGTCCCATAGATCAGATAAAAAATCATGCTTCCTTACTTTCTAATTTTCTTCAGTCATGAATTGTCTTACAGTTCTTATTTCACTGTAAAACCGATTGATATACTTATTCAGGAAGTGAAAGGAGTATTTATACATATACGAGTATATAGCGTAAATTATAAAATTTAAAAAAAAATTGATTTTATTTCAAAACAGGAAAAAAATGTAGTAATTTTTTAACTTCCCTGCTATTGACTACTTTTTTAACGCCTTCATTAGGCCAAATTATACATTTATTAGGCATATCGCCAAAGCAACCTCTCTTGGGAGACAATTAGTCGCTTTAAAACAATCAGGACCGTTATAGTGGACATATGTCGGGTTCCCCCTCGCATCCGCGGCCGCAAAATGAGCAAATAAATCATAAATGTTTCGTTCGGCGTAATTGAGCTCGCTCCCAGCAGCGAGCAGGAACACACCCCTAACACATAAAAAATCCCCGTGGCCAGAACAGGCAACCAGGTCGTTATGGTAACACAGTTCCATGAACAGGAGAGACAACAATGTAACCCGATACGGATTTCTGTATGTGCGCAAGATTGTGCAGCAATCCAACAAATAATCCAGTTGCTGCCAGCGCAGCTGGGAGAGCGATTGTCTAAGGGGTTGGCCGGACAGGCTCCTCCTACCCAGACCCAGACCCAGACACAGACACAGACACAGGCAAGCGTGGAACGCAATGGAATGAAACACTGAACACTTATTTAAATAGAGTTTTACAATAAATCAGACATCCTTGGCCAATTGTCGCACATTGCGATAGTTGACATTGATCAGACGCAAGCTGCCCCCGAGGGTGGCCAACGGTTTCACAAAGCTATTAACGGTATCCGCCAGCGGTTCCAGAATGTCGCGCACGGAACACATCACGTTGTAGAGGAATATCATCGGTGGCTGCAGGAACCCATTGAACACGACGGTCAAAGCCGGCTTCACCAGGTAGTCGGAGGTCGTGTGGAGCAGGCCCACAGCCAGGGTGTTGATCAGCGAGTACAGCACGAATCTGTAGCACTGGAGCACAAAGGCGACCACGAAGGCGATGCCGATGTGGAGCAGGCCGAAGAACTCGGCCCAGAAGTGCGTCGCATAGGTGGTGGCCCGATCCGCCAGCACAATCGAGTTGATCTTCGGATGCGTGTCCGTCGTGCTCAAGTAGTCCGCACAGCCGTGCTCGAACGGATAAATCCCGATGCAGGTGTGCCGTGCGGCGGCCTTCTTGTTCCACTGCGGCGACGGCAGATCGTCGATGATCTTGTGCGCATGCTGCGGCTGGCACTTGCACATCTTGTCCAGCGAGGCGACCAGCCGCTTCAGAAAGCCAGGACGCCGCTGCTCCAGCTGCACCCTGCCCCTTGGCTTGGCCGAGTGGTGTTTGGCTCTGGCCGGACGATGGCGCGACGGCACCGCGAACCGGGCGCACTTGCTCTTCGCGTAGCGCTGGAACTCGATGCGATCCGGTTTCGTTGTGCACTTCTCGGGCTCGGCGTGCATCTCGTAGAGCACGCGCGTCGGACTGGACAGACACGCTGTGGTCGCGTCCGTTGTGTCGCCGTGTCCCTCATTTTCGAACATGTTGTACTGCGATTTGGTATTCTGGAAGAGTTCCGTTTCCGTCGAGCTGCTCAGCCGGGGCAGTATCTTCTTCAGTGGCGACTGCAACTTGGCCGTAACGCCCACATGATGCACCTGCACCTCAATCAGTTGGGAGTGCGACTGCGATGAGTTGAGCTCATCAGCATCAGACATGCCCCAGTCAATATTTAACAAGCACACAAATGTTCCGGGCCTCAAATGACACGAGAAACCCAGTTAGAATTTACATATATATCTTAAAAAATATAAATAAATAATAATAAAACAAAATATTTTTTAAACAAACATTAAAATTTAATTACTTTA
Source organism: Drosophila micromelanica (assembly GCA_004143825.1). Taxonomy (NCBI): domain Eukaryota; kingdom Metazoa; phylum Arthropoda; class Insecta; order Diptera; family Drosophilidae; genus Drosophila; species Drosophila micromelanica. The sequence goes on along the minus strand of SCDY01000693.1, from coordinate 119,140 downwards.
TATACGATTTCTTTATTTTTAAAACTTTTTTCATAATAATAAGAATCGAAAACATTACAATTTTTATCTTAATGTGCTCCTAAAAATAAACGAAATTTCCAAAAATTGGATGTACCAAAAAAAATTATATCATTCAGTCTCTCATAATGCAACCTTATTTTTTTTATTTTATTTATAGTTTTTTTTATAGTTTTCATACCCAGCTCGAACAACACTAAATCTAACTCACATTGACATTTAATTTTACAATAACATAAATGTACCAAAAATAAATTGAGCTTTTGTGTCATTCCACCATAATGCAATATGTGCCGAAGGTCTATCGATAGTTTGCCATATCGAGCTGCAGAGCTTTGGCAAGCTGTGTGTCATTTACATATACAAATTGTTCCGGCATTTTGCTTCAGCCGAATTTAACTGTAAATAAGTAACAATTTGTGCCTTAGGTTATAAAATTCAGCCATTGCCAGATTTTCAAACGCTTTCAAACACAGGGCTATTGCTAAATTCGAAACGCATAAATGTTGTCGTCAGTCTGGAAGAGTGTGAGCACCAGTGTCGAGACCCAGCTGACATCCTATTACTTTCGAGGTTCGTCCAAATTAGCTGCGCGCGGCGTCGCGGTTGTTGCTTCTGGTGCTGGTGCTGGTGCTGGATTATTAAAGCGGTTTCTGGGTGTCCCAATCTGTCGCGTCAATTGTAATCTATTTTGTGTTTAATCTTATCAATGTTTGATGTGCTTATTATATTTTTGCATGCCTGTCATCGTCTGAACTGAAACAATTCTAATTTATTTGCTTATTTCGCAGTACAAAAACTCAGAACAGTTGGCTTTAGAGGCATGCATAGCACCCTGGAGGATGTCACCCTGGACAGCATGCAGATTAAAATTCTGCCTGCTCTGCAGGACAACTACATGTATTTGATTGTGGACAGCAAGACGCGCGAGGCGGCCGTAGTTGATCCCGTCGATCCGGAGCTGGTCATCAAGACCGTGCAGGAGGAAAATGTTAAGCTGAACAAGGTGCTGACCACCCATCATCATTGGGACCATGCCGGCGGCAATGAGAAACTGGTCAAGCTGTGGTCCGGCGGTGAGCTGGAGGTGTACGGCGGCGATGACCGAATCGGCGCTATGAACCGCAAAGTGCGTCAGGACGATACCTTCAACATTGGCAATCTCAGTGTGCGCTGCTTGTCGACGCCTTGTCACACCAGCGGCCATATATGCTACCATGTGACGGGCACTGCCCAGGATGCGGGCGCCGTCTTCACCGGCGACACGCTCTTTCAGGGCGGCTGCGGTCGTTTCTTCGAGGGCACACCCGAGGAAATGTACGATGCACTGTGCGCCAAGCTATCGGCACTGCCGGATGACACAAAGGTCTTTTGTGGCCACGAGTATACGCTGCAGAACATGAGCTTTGCCCGCCATGTAGAGCCCGACAATAAGTCTATACAGGACCGCATTGAGTGGGCCAAGTTGCGTCGCGCCTCCAAAGATCCAACTGTGCCCTCAACGATTGCCGAAGAGAAGACGTGGAATCCGTTTATGCGTGTACATGAGGCGACCGTGCAAAAGCATGCCGGCGTACAGGAAAATCCCGTTGGAACCATGGGGGCCCTGCGTAAAGAAAAGGATAATTTCAAGGCATGAATTTAGTAAAATTACTTAAATAAATATGAATTTGGTCAAGGGAGTAGATTTTCTTCAGCTGGGCGCCAAAAGGTCATAATATCGATAATATATTGATCGAATAAATCGATACCAAGTTTGCTATCGTAAATGTATTTCTTCGGGGCGAATGGCAGTCGTTCGTTGCATTTGCGCCGCAATACACGAAAATATAGCAGCGACAGCTCAATTTTTTGTCACATTTTGATAACGTGTTTATTTTTAATATGGACCAGCTGAAAAGCCTACTTAAGTCCTACGAGGCGTGGGTGGCCAAGAACCCCGATGTGGTGGGCGATTTTGAGACAACGGCCAAATGGGTATCTTACTTTGTAGCAGGTAAAGTTGCTATCAACGATAAGAAAATCAGTTTTGGTGATGCAATTCCAATGAAACTTAGGTCGCATATCGAGCTCCAATGTCGTCTCGGAGCTGGTGTACACGTTATCCAATATGCTGGTGTTCTACAACGATCGCATTATCGACAAGGCGCGCCGCAGCAACGAAAACGTCATGGTCCGACTTCAGTCCGGCCTTTGCTACCGTCTAAAGGTCACGTTGACGACCCTCGAATATTGTGAGGTGTTTATCGAGATATCGGCGCGTCGCCTGTTTGGCCAAACGGGCAGGTGGCTGGTGATAGCTCTCATACAGGTGTTCAAGGCGGCCGGACGTTTGTTTCTGCTCAAGCATTCGACTTCGGATATTATCACCTCGCCGCCAATAGCTTCGCTCAATCGTCGTGCGGTTAGCAAACAGCGCAAGGAGCAGACATCTGTGGACGCCAATCCGCCGCAATCGGAGCATTCCATAACGTTTCAGCTGAAGCGTTCCGGTCGCCTCATCCGCAAAGTGGAGGGTGCACCGCCCATACAATATCGTGATTTCAAGCTGCATGTGGACAATGCGGATGCGGCCAAAACACAAATTCCACGCGAACTGCTGAAAGCCGAATATTTGTACATTGCCAAGCCGCTGATCCATTTGGCTGTGATGGGCCTGTTCGGACAGCGCAGCTGGAAGCAGTATGTGATTGCGATGTCCGTTGATCTATATAGCGTACATCTATATCGCCAGCATCGTCACTTAATGTCCAAGCAGCAGAAACTGGAGCTGAGCAGGCGCTGCATCAATCTGTTGTATTATCTCGTCCGCAGTCCTTTCTACGATAAGTACAGCAAGACGCGCATCGAACGAATTTTGGGCTTTGTGGCACAGCATGTGCCCATTGCCAAAGTGGTGGCCGGACCTCTGCGGGAATACGTTCCACAGTGGCAGAGCACCTACTTCTATCTGTGGTCGACTTGAGGCCATGCGCCAAGTATTCCGTCTTAGATTTAAGGTTGAAAGTAAATAATAGAAAGGATGGGCGAGAGAATTTTAATTGTACAGTGACAAAGTTCTTCAGTCTGGTGTAGATGAAGATATTGTAGTGCTGTGTGTGATTGTATGGCTTTTAAATTATATTTGGAACAATATTTGTACACATACATTAAACGATATTTGTTGTTTTTCTCTTTTTTCATCTTACACGCTAATCTATACATAACAATTATTCATATTGGCTAAAAATCTGTAAACACAAATCCGATCTCAGAACTTCAGGCTGAAGCCCGGACCCATAGCCAGCTGCCGTTGCGTGAGGCCCGCATTAAGCACAAATCCGGTGCTGGTCGCCGTTGCGCCGCTCTTCTTGTTGCCCGTGATAATGCCCGATGCGAGCTTAGCACCACCGACGCCGCCACCGCCAACAGCGGTTGAGGTTGCCATCGGCTCATCGCGCCCCAGCTGCTTGAATTGCGAGCCACCGGACGGAGGCTTCGGGGAGGAGGCCTGCGCTTTGCGTGCGCCCAGCTCGCTCTTGGCCGGCCACGTGGGAAACATGGATGGATCGATGGGTAGGGGTAGCTCCTTAAAGTAGCCGTGCTTGAGCGCCGCATCAGCAGTCAGTCTTTGTTTTGGATCGTATGTCAGCAGGCCCTGCAGCAGCCCGAGTCCCGCATCGGAGGTTTTTTCCTGGAAATGCTTGCGTAGCTGGGACACCGGATAGTCCGTGAACTGTGAGTTTTGGCTCAACATATTCTTGACCGCCGGCAGCTCCAAGTATCCAGGCCAGATTTTTTCGTTGGGTGTGCCGAGTTCCTAAAAAAAATCAAAGGATTTTTCATTATTTCACGATAGTAATATTTATATTCATGTATTATCATACCTTAAAGATGCGATTAAGCTCATCGATTTCAGATTTGCCTGGAAAGAGTGGCGCCATTTGGAGAAATTCGGCAAAAATGCAGCCAACGGACCACACATCAATGGGCGTCGAGTATTCCGGGGAGCAGAGCAGCAGCTCCGGCGCCCGATACCACAGTGTGACGACCAGGGAGGTGTACTTCTTCAGTGGTGAGCCGTATTCGCGGGCCAAACCAAAATCGCCGACCTTAAGAATGCCCTTGTGGGAGAGCAACAGATTGGAGGTCTTCAGGTCACGATGCAAGATCCAATTGTCATGCAAATGGGCGACAGCGAGCAGCAGCTGTTGGGCGAGGCACTTAACCTCGCCTGGAAAGAAGCTCTGCTTGCGCTGCTTCATTGTTTCCATTAAAGACTTCAAATCGTGCTCCACATAATCCATGACAATGAATATCTTATCCATGTTGGAGCCAACGACAATCTCGCGCACGGTCACAATATTCGGATGCTGGCCCTTGAGCAGCGTATTTATCTCACGTAGGGATGTTATGGGGAAGCCTTCCTTCTCCTTTTCCATTTTGAGACGCTTGAGGGCGACAATTTCGTTGGTGCGCTTATCCTTGGCGCGATAGACGACACCGTAGGTGCCCTCCTCAATGCGATTGAGGCATTGGAACTCCTCCACCGAACGACAGCCCTGCACGCCCGGATAATAGTTGGGCAGTGGTACGCCCTTGTCATCGCACGGCGGCAGATCCTCGAGCGGTGCCTTCGTTGTCTTCTCCGTTGCGCTGTTGGCCTCACTGTTGTCCAGCTGGTGCTGCTGCTGCTGCTGTGCCATGCCACGCTCCTCGCTGCGCGTGCTGCTGCTGCGCGAGCGTTGGCGCTCCTCATCCAGGCTGCTGGCCGGCGAACGCGATCGACTGCGACTGCTGCGGCTCCGACTGCTGTGGCGACTGTTGCTGTGGCTGCTCGCGGCGCTGCTGTGGCTGCGGCTGCGGCTGTGCTGGGAGCTCTTCGAGCTGGCGGATTGCGAGCGCGGCCGTTGCTTGGGCGATTTGTAGAGAGCGCCGACGCTCAGCGGACTGTCCGGCAGCGGCACATCCTCATCGTCATCCGGCAGCTTTCGTTTTCGCTTGTTCTTCTTATGCGTCTGCTGTTCGTAGCTGCTTTCCGCACTGTCTGCCGTGTCGCTGCCACTTTCCGCACTGCCACTGTCCTCCTCCTCCTCCTCATCATCATCTTCATCGTCATCGTCGTCGTCCTCCTCAGAGTCACTCTCCTCGCTCTGCTCGCTGCCGTCGTCAGTTGGCTTCACCTGCCGCTTGGGCTCCTCATTTGCCTGCTTCACACGCTTCCTGCGCTCGTAACGTCCGTCCTCCATCTTAGCTTTCTGCTTGCGCTTGACTATGTTCAGGCCGGCCGTCACGCTGGCCGCCACCGCGCTGGGACTGAGCGCATCGCTGTGCTCGTTCCGCTCGCGCAGCAACTGCTCGCGACGCGCCTCCAGCTCCTCGCGTGCAATTTGCTTGCGCTGGCGATTCTCGCGCTCGGCCGCCAAGATCTTCTCGCGTCGCGCCAGCAACTCTGGATCATTGGACGTTGTGCGACGTTGCTGTTGCAAGGCTGCGGCCGCCTCCGCTTCGGCGCGTCGCTGCTGTTTGCTGCGCTGATGCTGCGCCGCCACAGTCTCAGGACTGTCCGGCAGCTCAATGACTTCGCCATGACGCAGTTTATGACTGTGGCTGCCACGTCGTGAGTCGCGTTCCTTGCGGCGACTGTGCGACTGCTGCTGCTGCTGCTGCTCGTAGTTCTCCTCTATCTCGTAGTCTTTCACATATTTGTGGCGCTTACTGAGCAGTCGCGAGCGCAAATCCTGCTCCAGGCTCTCAGCGTCCTTGGGCTGATCGTAGCCATGTTTGATGGCACGACGCGACGGCTGCTCCACATCCACATAGTCAACGTGACGGCTGCTGTGATAGTAGTCGGCACGCGCTGACCCACGTGATAAGCTCATTAGTTGCTGCTGCTGATGATGATGGTGCGGATGAGGATGATGGTGGGCATAGCTCTGTGGAGGCGGCGGCAATGGCAGTTGCTGCTGATAATGATAAGCATGGCCCAAATGATGCTTGGCCCGCTCACTGCGGTGATGCTGATGATAGCGCGGTTCCATATCATCGCGAGCTCCACGATACTCATACCGATCCCTTTCCCGATCACGTTCCCGCTCCCGCTCCCGCTCCCTGTCCCGTTCGACACCCTCTACCAAACTGCTGCGCTCCTTGTGTCGACGATCCCGCGAGTGTTTCTTCTTCTCTCGTCGCGTGCTGGCCACATCTCGGAGCTGGCTGCTGGTTGCCTGTGGCGGTTGAATGTAAAGCGCGTCCGCATCGTGCTCATCATCCTCGCCGCTAAAATGAAGAAAAAAAGAATTTTACACAAACTTTGACGCCAATTGCATTAACTGTTGAAGTTCGTAGATCCCCCAAAAGTACGCGACCAGTTTCTGAATAAGGTTGGGGGCGGCGAGGCGCGCTCTGACTGTGCTAGCAGTTCTTTGTTGTAGTTGTTGTGAATCAATCACTTTCTATTATCGTTGTTGTTGTTGTTGATGATGTTGTTGCAGTGTTTGTTTGTTTTTTGTCGTTGGTTACATTTTACGTGGCCCGTCGGCTTCAAATCTCAAGGCCGCATTGGAAGAGATCCAAAGCGATAGACTGTTTGAATATTGGATGGAAATTGACAATCAAAAGAAAACTCGGTGTAGTATATTAGCAAATAACACGAAGTTGTAAATGTACATTAATTGTAAACAGTGGATCCTTGAATAATACGTAATTTCTTACCAAATACCTTTTAACATATACATATATATTGCATATTGAGTCTGCGTATTATGTAATGTAACAATTTGAATAACATTCAAAAGTCAAGATTTCTAAAACATGATCAAAAACCCCTTCGCCGTAATCGTGTCTCCTGGTTGATATTATCATAGTAATAACGTTTTTGTTTTTTTTTTGCCATATACTATGATTCCGCTAGTACTATAACTCGAGTTCGCTGCACTTAAAAAAAAAAATAAACAAAAGTCAAATAAAATAATATTATTTATATAGAGACAATTACGTAGTTTGTGTTATTCAAGGTTCCACTGTATTATCACTTACTTACCTGTGTGGCCAATACCATTAAAAATATGGCAATTAGATAAACAATTCCATTGGGCATTGAGTTTTATTCCGATGGGCTGTAAAATGTAAACTTACGACTGCAAACTCTGCTAGAAATATATTTGTAAAATTGCGTGGGACAAAAGACAAAGATTTAGATCTATATATGTTTATATGCGTATATAGATGACAGGACTTGGAAAGGCATTAGCATTGTTATTGAACAGAAATGTGTTTTTCGATTTACCGCCAGGCTTTGAGATCACTCTGTCTCTCTCTCTCTTTCTGTCATTTCAAGATATTTGCTTGACTTTTCATATTGTGTTTCGAGGAGGTGGCCGTGTCCTGGGCCTGCCGTTTTGCCATTTCACACACTTGAGCAGCTGGGCACACTTTAAATTTGAATTGCATTTCTTGCGTTCAGCTTTTATAATTATTTTGTATTTGTATTTTTGGTATTTTTATTGGTTTTTGTTTTTTTTTTTTTTTTAAGTTTAGTTTTAGTTGTTGGCCATCGCGCGCCTCGGTCATTTTGGGACAAGTACACACTTTTTGGCCTATTTGCAACGAAAAAACTCAAGTCAATTAAACGGTACATTTAAAATAAATATGGTAATGTTGTCAATAAATTGGATTTTTTCATTGTTATTTAACATTTGGTAGGCAATATACATATGCATATACATGTACATTATGCTGTACACATATACTAAGCAAGCGAAAAAAAGGATATTATGGTGTTGGGGAACACGATTGAATGATCTTCAGGTGTTGCAAAGTGTGCAATTGTTTTTGCTTCACTTCTGCGACGTTACACTTGCAAGCTCCACAAGAGATGAAAAACAGAATGGAAAAACCATATCACAATGCAAAGTTCACGTTAAAAAGGTGAAATTGTGAGGTCACACAGACAGACGCTCTTTGTTCTTTCAGACGTGCACAATGCGCAACCTATTGATCATTAAATCGTGTGGGGCTTTGGATTATAGTTGTTTTAGTGTAGTTTTTTCATATTATTTTTTGTTGTAAATCATCACATAATAACGCTTTCAAATAGAAGAATGGTTTAGTTGCCGCACTCAATACGCAGCAGCTCCCACACACAACACACGCACACATCTAGGAACACGCGCGCATGCATGTGATTGTATTCGTGTTGTCTGTGCGTGCGTGCGTACATGTGTGTGTGTATGCAGCAACAATTTTATGTGCTTTTCAAAATATACATATATAATTCTTGTACACACCTGATATAGTGTCCGTCGTTGGGGCTGCGCAGCTGGCCATCTTCACTGCCAGATGTATTGACCATATTGCCGTTCGAGTTGCTTGTAGTTAATAATTAGAAATTAGCTCCACAGACGCTAGCTTCTCTTCACGTTTATAGCTGCTGATTCACTCGTACTTTTCAGCAGCCAATTCGCGAACTTATTGCACGCTCTATGCCAAAAGTCTTGGCTTGCACTTTCTGTACATTTATATGACCTTTAATTGGGTATTCGGTGGAATTTTACGTACGTTTTCTTTATCAAAATAATGACAAACGTTTGCAATATCACAAACGCTTTTTTTCACAGTCGGCCAGGGCTGCAGAAGACAGGAAAAAATGGCGTCTGCCTGACGTTGCCACATTGCTTGGAAATTAGCAGACAGCTGTTTTCACAGCTGACTACGTTTTATCCCAACTGTTTTTTCGGAATATTATTGTAAGAAATTATTAAATAATATCGCTATGTTACTGTTAGGTCGATTACGGCATCTGCCAATGGCCAGCACTGCATGCCGTTGCGCAAGCACATTACCCAATCCCCAGGCGGAAAAGGAAGTCAGCGCAACTATCAGGCGAATTCGACAGGAGCTGGCACAGGACAAGCAGCAGCTGACTTGGCGAACGCCAATTGGCGATCGGCCGGAAGATTGGAACAGCAAATTGAAACTGTTCTCCGACTCGGAACAAACCTCCGATTTCATTGTCATGATGCAGCGGCCAATCGATCTGAGCGCAAAGAGCATGAAGCAATGGTGGCACAATCGTCAGGAGCGCATCGAGCGGCACATGCAACAGTTTATACCCGAGCGCCATAAGATACTCGGCCACGAACTGGCCGCTGCCCATTTCATACTGTATCGTGGCGGCGCTGCCAAATTCCTCAACGATAAGCGCTGGCATCGAGCCGACGAGGATGGCGAATTCAATCTGCCCAATAAATTCAATCCGAGCTACAAAGTGGAAGCGCTGCGCTGCGACAACATGAAACTGTACTACGAGGGCCTCGAGAATCTGCGCAGCTTGGAGCACCTGAAATTTCTATCGTTTCACAATGTGACAAGCTTTGACGACTGGTGTCTGGATCGCGTTTCTGGCGGGGACTATCCCAACCTTGAAGTGCTGGACATTTCGGGCACGGCCATAACGGCACAAGGACTATCCTGCATCTATCGCCTGCCCCACCTGAAGCTCCTCATTGTCGATGACCCCAAACAGACGCTGGAAATGGAACTAAGCTGTACCATGCTGGAGACAGAACTGGCCCCGCTCAAAGTAATGGCTGCCGACAGCATACACAACATAGCCTAATTTTGTTCAAATATAAACTTTTATAATTTATGTTTGTATATCACACATGTGGTTTGGTTTTCATGTATTCAGCCTTGATTTCCGCGCGCTCCTCAATTGGTGGCAGATAGGGCACAATTCCTTTGGCGCGACGATCATGGCGTACCTTGTTCTATAGGGAATTGGCAGAGTCTTTAGCAGTTGCAGGTAATCAACAACTTACCCAAAAATCTTTGCAGTTATTGTAATTGACAAAGTAAACCTCACACTTGTCCCGGTCAAAATTGTTTATGTTAAGACATTTGAATGACAGTTCTTGTTCCTGCAATTTAAACGGTTTATTTATGTGTATGCATGTGTGTATGCTGACTGCATACTTACCTTTAGACAGGGATTGTCGCGCTCAGCATTGGGATTACGCGGCATATTTTTAATATTATATAAAAACTGTTTTTTTTTTCTAGCCGGTTGACTGCCAGGCTAATTCCTTCGGGGTGCGTTCTATCGAACTACTCTGTGAACTAGAGTTCATGAGTGTCGTTCATTTAGATAATTTTAAATTCAATGTTCTGTACAATAATCAAAAACAGATAAGCTTAAAGCTATAAACACATGCAGCAAAACAATTGCTTTTAATGGAACAAATAAATAACAACGTATTCACTTATGTGGGGAGTAAATTATGTTAATTGGGGAGTTAAAATATATCGATGCAGCCCTCGTCGCACCCATAACATTACAGAAAATGTTAAAATGGTTGTGGCAACTCTTTTTTCTGTTTCACTAACCGATAGTGACAACACTAACGCCAGTCTTGCTACATTTTTTTCGAAGAGCACACGTTTTGTTTTTTTGCGCGAGGTTTTTGATTACAATTAATATTAAATCATTAATGAATACTCAAAATGAGTGCGATATCGAAATAAACTACAAGTTCAAAAGCAAAGCGAGTAGCAGTGTTTGTGTGCTGTGCTGTTGTGTTGATGTGCGCGTGTGTGTGTGTCAAGTGAGTGCGTTATAAAAATAAAACGCCAAGAAGCTGCGTGCAAAAAGTAGACGCCAAGAAAAATAAAGAATGTGCCCAAACAACAGTGCAAGAAAAGAAAGTGTTTTTAAGTTGATTTTTGTTGTAAATTTAATACACTTCTAATTATTATTGTTTTATTTTTGAATAAAGTAACAAAAGGCGAAAGTGCATTTTTACATGAAACGCTGCAAAAGGTGAATATCACGAGGGAAAATCATTTGCATTCTGCGACGACGAATCCAACGAATGAGGCTGTCAAAGCGTAATTGTAAAATTCCACTGTCTGGCACAGGCAACAGTCGCAGCCGCAGTCGCAGTCTGCGTTACACACATACTTATATGCATGCATTAGTGTGTGTATGTACGTAAATGTGTTTCTATATATAAAGAAAACATGAAGTTTTCTGAGGAAAATGTGTGCAAAAAATTGTATTAATAATGTGTATGCGTGTATTATATTTTGTGCAGCTATATTGACAAATAAACGTTCTTTTGACTGCAACTTCGAGGTGGATAAGTTTACTTGGAATTAAGCAAAGGGGCGTTTAACTTGCCACACGCTGTGTAATGGATGCAACATCAATAATAACTCAAGTTTCGCGCGATGATGAACAATTGAATGTCTATCCAAGCGATAAAGGAGGTAAGATACAACAACAACACACACACACATCGTAATAGTTGCCAATGAGTCATGCGAACGGCGTCACAACAAAGACGAAATAAAAATACTTAAAGGACAAGTGGCCACGAAGTTTAGACTTTCCCCATCCCTTCCTCCCACTGACCTTAGCAATTATTGAAGCTCCCAGAGTAGAGCTTATGTGCTGCTCTCTCATTCGCACAGAGTGTCTTGCGTATGTGTGTCTGTTTGTTTGTATGCATGATTGTGCGCAGCTGTTTTCTTGGCTATTGTGAATGATCTAACCACTTGCTAGCTTGCAACTCTCAGAGCGCCACCTGTAATCAACTGTGACGTCATGCACTAAACTAAAAGGGCAAACTGCGTTACAATAACTGCCTTTGCAGCGATAGAGAAAAAGAGAGAGAGAGAGGGTGAGAGAACGATTGAAACCGCAATTAAATTGCACACTATTTACAATAAAGATAAAATAAAATAAGCGCGCGAGGGCGAAGGCGAAACCGGTATCGATGGAGTCAACTAGTCGACTAGTTTTCGTGAAAACAAACAAACAAAGCAACAGACGAATAACAAAGCGTAGCTTAAAAAAAAAAGCTTGAATGAAATGTGCAGAGAGCGCGCTTTCGCATTGAGAGGGAGAGCGAAAAAGTAAAAAGTTGCATACAAGTACAATATGTACGTGTACGTATTTATATGTAGTATATGTATCTGTGTTTTTATTACTTTTGAGCTGCAACAGCAAAACGGCAGGGGATACCAGACCAGAAAACACGAATGCCTTAAAGTAACAACAACATTTAATCTAATCTGCGGTCTCAAAAAAAAAACAGACGACAACTATACTTTATATATATGTACACACATATGAATATATGTGAATATGTACGTTTATATAAACAGCGCTTAAAACTAAACAAAACAATTTTGCGGTTAGCTGCTAATTGACATCTCTCGTTTCTTGTTGCTTAATATAAGTTTGTTCGCTTTTGAGTAGCTTTTGACAGTGCTGCCCATTTAACTCAAACTGAAACTTAAATATTTATCTCTATATTGGGGCACACTTTCGTGTGCATATTTACACGCATATATTTATGTTGATTTGTATGTGTGTGTAGGCCTTTTCTTCACTCTTTGACTTGTTGAGCTTTGGGACAAAAAGATACGGCGACGTCATCATCGGCACACAGCTGTCTCTCCCATTTTTGCATGTGTGGGTGGGTGTGTGAAGAGGGCAGAGCGTTAGAACCGGCAACAGATTAAAAAATATTGCTTTTTTGATACCCTGTACCCATTGGAAAGTGCAACACAGAGGTATAGTTTAAGGAAGCATCTCAGATTCTATAAAGTAAATTCTAGAGACACAGCTTTTATAGCTTGGAGATTATAAGAGCTAGAGCCATCAAATTTGGTACACATATTCTTGTACGGCGTAAACAGATAAATAGTCTTTAACTTTTCTGATACTCTTCCCCGCCAACTCACAGAGATTTGCCAATTCAAAAATTCAAATATATTTGAATGTCTACACCCTACAGGGTACCTCCCAGTCATTCACTTTTGACTAGAACATTCTTTGTTTTTTTTCTTAATTTTTTTTCTTTTTGCAGTGTGGGTGCCGCCTAAGTGCTGTCTGTCCGTGTTTAAATATTTATATAGATCCACATACATGCATATATATCTTTATATATGTTTTGTTTTTATGGGTAAACGTTCTAGTATCTCATTTCGCGCTATAGCCGTGATTGCCTGTGATTTTCAATTTTCCAAGGTCTTTAAACACATACAAAACACAAAATGCGTGTTTTGCCCCTTTTTAATATATAAAAAAATTTCATTGTTATTACAAACATTTATATGTATGTATATTTACTAATTTGTCAAGGCAAAGGTGTTAATAATACAGATTGAAAAAAGTTAATAAGTCGTATATAACTTTTTTTAAAGAAACATTAATAATTATTATAATTAAGCTATTGCAAATTTTGATTATATGTATATACTCTTGCCTTTTATTTATCAAAGCTTTGTGCCGACCAAAAGTGTGTACATACTTACGTATAAAATTGTCTAAGTGTGTGCATTCTGTTGCGCCTTTTATAAACATTTAATTCCTCGTATCATTAAGGATACGTTACACTAGTCAAAATAACTGTTTGGTATGTCAGCAAATATCAACTGCTGTTTTTGTTGTTACTTCTCAAATGTCAACATGGAAATAAATTGCACTCACTAAGCAAAAAAATACAGCCAAAAGAGTAAATAAAATTATAGGAGGGAGAGACTAAAAACTGTAGAAAAGTAAACAAAGCAGTCAAGTGTGTGCACATATGTACATAAAATAAAAACAAAATAAAAATTCGGTCATACTTAAAGTACATACATTAAAAGATGACAAAAGTTGCCATATAATTGAAAATATTTTTTTTATTAGAGTATTGTGCCGTTTAGTTCAAAATAAATTTGATTGAACGGGTCATTAATATGAACTTTTATACTTATTCAGAGATAAGTGAACGAAACTATTTGATTAGTCATTTGATCCTGAACGTAATGAATCGTTGAGCAACGTCAGAATAACTGAACGAATAATTAAAATAAATGATTTAGTTCATGATTGAACTTTGAACTAGAACTAGAATATTTTTGGTGTTATATACGCCTAATTAGAAATTATTTGTTTCAGCAAAATCTTGAAATGGATGTAAAATAAACAAAATACATAATTTAACAATGTTTTCTTTATTATATATATATATATATACGCGATTCGATAAATGTATAATAAGCGAAAATACTCATAGATTTCAACTGTATTTCTATTTATATTTAATGCAAATTTCATGAAACTAATTGCAAAATCTTTCTTCACTGCTTTATTTTTATGAATTCTAATTTTTATTTATTTTTTCCTTTAAATATCTATAGCAGCTCTAAAGATTTGTATTCATATTGGCAGAAGGCGGCGCAATGCATAATTATTAAAAAGTAATACTATATATATGTATAGAAATATATATACCTAGGTTATATACGTATAAGCTTTTCGAAAAGAATATATGCGTGCCGCGTGCTGTGCAAAAATTTTGATGGTCGCAGAGCCAAAACATTTCCTATTTATATATATATATATATGTTTTATGTGGCCGATGTATATACAGCTGAAAAAGCAATAATTAATTTATTTTTGGCGCTCTTCTAAGTCCATTTAACAGCTAAATAAAACAAACTACAATTGATGTCTGAATACTAACTAAATTCGAAAGGGGGTTCGGTTCATTGACCCTTGTATGGGTCTGTGTGATTTGTAAATTCCAACCCCCAAAGCGACATCTTTGTGCAAATGCAACACAAAAGGGTCGGCAGCTTTTGCTCTCTTTATGCATATAAAGCCCCCCCCTCCACCCCTTGCGAGCACCCCGCGCGTTCATTTCTTTTGTAGCAGGTGTTTTCCGAGCTTGTGCAAACATCACGTGCAAAGTTAAGTAGACAGACCAAAAACCAAAAAAAAAAAACTGTTTACAGGTCGCTCGCCAACACTTTTTTTTTGTTTAAGACAAACTTACGTATTTCTGTGAGTGTATGTGTGTCTAAACTTTTCAAAAGCTTCATAAATATGCTGAAGGTCGCGCTGGGGCCCGTTAAAGGCCAGCGCGCAAAATAACCGAGAATGATATCATATGTATGCCCAGCAGATAACAAACATGGGGAGCGCGATTAGATAAGGCTACGAAATGTTTAAAGTTGGGCGTACGTTTGCCATTATTCGAATTCTTTTTATTTTTTATTACCTTAAATTAATTATCAAAATACACATGCACTCAAATACATATATGTGCATAATATTGGCAAGCGAAATGCCAAAAACAAAATAATAGTATAATTAATAGCGCAGCGCCAGAGATGAAAACAAAAGAAAAGCCTGTCATTTTCATTGCCATTCCGCGTCGGCAAACTTAGACTGCAAATATGTATTTCCCAATTGACGCGTAAGGCCGTTTAACAGTCTGCTGCGGATTTCAGATTTGCATAAATTAATGCAACCATTTCTCTTATTTTTTTCATTTTTCGTTTCGTTTTCGTTTCTGTTACATAAATCTTTTATCTAATTGTGTGCACGAGCCACAAAAAGGCTACAAATCTAGACAGCTGCTTTTGTGTGAATACCCTTTCTAAAATATATTTGAACAAACAACATTTCAAATACTTGAACTTGATGGAAGGGAGAAGCTTTTTGTGTAAAGGTCACTTTTAACTAGCTTTAACTTTAAAGAAATTCGTTCAATTAACCTGCTTAAAAGCTTTTTCGTTGTTTCCCATTAAATATTTGTAATATTTGTTACGAAAGCTATTTCATGTTGACGCATATTTAACTTGTGAACAAGCTTTTCATAAATTAAGAATATGTCAGATGTCATATTGCTTACAGTCGGGAAAGTGAGAAACTATACAAAGATACCCTTCTATGCGATTCTCATAGCACTTTTAGTAAGTGAAAACCAATAAGAGTGAAGGCCAATGAAAAGGAGTGGAGTAATAGGACAGGGAGTGGGCGTGTCAAAAGAATTTTTAACTATAACAGAAGCAGATATACATATATTACAAAGATATATCACCTAAAGAATGTCAACATATTAATAGAACTTAAGACCTTGAATATCGCATAACAGAGCAAATTTTTTAAACAATTACGGATACATATAAAAAAAAGCCAGTTCTCGATGCCAATTCTGACAATTAATAAAATACATTTGATCTGTGAATGCTATATGAGAAACCTCAGAAACGGACTGTCTGGTCTAATATCTGGATATAACCGACTTGATGCTGTTGTACAAAATGACGAAAATATCTTTACATTTCTTTTTAAATGTGAATACAAAACTTGAAAACTTTATTCCAATTTATACTTTTAAACTTATTATAGTTTTTAAAACTTAAATGAAACTTGACTTTTTAAGTGCCACTTAAGAAAAAGTAAGACCAAAAAAATCAGAATTCTGTGACTTCAAATACTTATTTTTTGTTCAAAGTGCCACCCACGGATTTAAATTTTTTGCGATTATTACGGTCAACTGCATGCCAAATTTGGTGTCTATTAAAATGTGATAGACAAATTGTGCTCATAAAATGATGCTATAAATATGTTTAAGAACAAACTCCCAAACACGCACACAAAGGCACAAAAAGTAATTCAATTTAAAGCCTTAAAAATAGAACAAAAGCCTAGTTGAGTGTGATGGTGGATGGAAGTGGGAGAGGCTGGGTTTTG
This sequence comes from Drosophila micromelanica, assembly GCA_004143825.1. NCBI lineage: Eukaryota > Metazoa > Arthropoda > Insecta > Diptera > Drosophilidae > Drosophila > Drosophila micromelanica. The sequence goes on along the minus strand of SCDY01000693.1, from coordinate 102,606 downwards.
CATGCCCACTCAACGCATCAATCAAGAACAGAACCCACAAACCTAAATATAGACAGACTATCTATATATATATATATATATGTATATGTGTGTATAAATTATGTATGTGGCCTATCAATAAGGATGTCTGTTCAACAAGTAGGTGACAAATTGACAACGCCTCTCTCTATGCAAAGTTATGTAAAATGCTTGAACTGGGAGGCCTACTTTAAGCAGCCAGCGGAACGGCGGGCGTTTCACCTTTCACCTGCCTAATCAACAGTGCGTGTGTGCGTGCGAAGCACGTTCCCAACTCGTTATTGTTTTTGTCTGGGCTTTTATTATGCTGTTGCGACAACGCATTGTGGCACCAACTGTCTGATAATCGTACGAAAATCGTGAAAATGTGTTTATAGGTTTTGGGAACTTCATGTTAAACTTTGTAGTTTATTTTTATAATAAACAAATAGTTAAAAAATATTTTTTTCTTTTAATATCCTGAATCTTTAACTCGAGTCAAGTAAAACTTTTTACGATTGTTTGATTTTCATATATTTAAAAAAAAATCAAACAATTTAATTGAACTGGAAGCTTTATACACGTATTACTTTATTTAATTATTCAATTATTTATTAATTCAAAAGTACTTTATATGTATTTTGACTGTATATATTAATTACATATTGTTAACAAAAATTCTTTAATTTATTTTGTAAGTTTTTTGAATACATTTCTTATATTTTCACTTTGACTTATGCAATTTAAAAGTTCTGATTTTTGCACAGATAAAGTTGAGGTTAGACCACTGTGCAACTTTGACGCACATCAAATATTCAAGTACAGTTGCACTTCACAATGTCGTCCGAGACAAGGGCTGCTGTTGCTGCTGTTGGGGATACTCTCTAAGCTTAGTTTACGCTAGCTAACGGTTCATTGAACTGACTAGCGTCTAGCTAAGCTGCTGCAATCCTCCTTTGGCCCGAACAGAGGGCACATAGGCAACATGCAACATGCACATCATTCATGTGTTTTTTACCCGACAGGTGCTCTTTGAATGTTATTTTCTTTGTTCACACACAACAGCCACAACAACATCAACAACGGGGTGTGAGGGGTGCTTGCTTATAGCACTCTCGGGGTCGCCTGAGACGGCGACCAGCAAGGCTTAAAGGTCAATCCGCGACCTTCTTACATATGGCGCGGTGTGCGTGTCTCTCGAGCCAGTCCGTCTGTCGGTGTGTCTGTGTGCATGCAATTATAGCATTTCCCATCGATTAAACGCATGCATGTATGCTAAATTTGCCGCAACACAATAATCCCCCCAGTTCCCCCCGCATCTTGGCCGCCATTTGTCGTTGTGGGTTTTTCCTTTTATATATTTCATTTCGTTTGATTTTTCTATTTTCAGACATTTTCACACACGAAACATCTGCGTACAACCGCAGATATAAAACAGCTACATGTATATTGTTTTTTAAATCTACACATATACATTTATTTATATAGATTTGTATCTTTATTGACGGTTTATTGGCCGATCAAGTTGTTATAAGGCACCTTGAGTGTCTTCAGTTGGGGTTCAAGATTAAATTATGAACGAAAAACTAGACAAAAGAGAAAGTAAAAAAAACATTAGATTGTATATAGCAATAAATTGGTATTTCTGCAATTTGTATTATGCATTATTCTTTGTTGACCAATCTAAAAGCAAACTAAAAGGCACAACACACTGCACCAGATTTGTTTTTTTTTTTGGCATTTCAAAGTAGATGTGCGCCTAACATTTATATTAAAAATTATGATAGACTTTATGTTAATTGTCTGGCAATGAAACTAGGACCCTTCTATGCGATTCTCATAAATTCAAGTAAGGTCTGCTGTGTTTTTCTTATTTAACATTTCAAAGTAGATGTGCGCCTAACATTTATCTTAAAAATTATGTAAACGCACAACAAAAAATAAATATTAACCTAGACTTCATGTTAATTGCCTGGCAATGAAAACAGGACCCTTTTATGCGATTCTCATGAATTCAAGTGAGACCTGCAGAGTCCTTTTTTTTTAACATTTCAAAGTAGATGTGTGCTTAACATTTATTTTAAAAATTATGTTAGCATACAGAAACATTAATGTAAACCTAGACTTTATGTTAATTGACTGTCAATGAAACCAGAGCCCTTCTACGCGATTCTCATGAATTCAAGTAAGGCCTGCAGACTTTTTATGTTTTCAGTGTTGACATTTGCCAGTGTGTGTCATTTAAAAGTTGTGTTTTTTTTATAGTTAAGTGGCTCTCACTCATTTTGCTTCACATCTATCTCTCTCTCTCTTATCTTCTCTGTCTCTCTCTCTCATATCTTCTCTGTCTCTCTCTCCCTCTCTCATATCTTCTCTGTCTCTCTCTCTCTCTCTCTCTCTCATATCTGTCTGCCTCTCTCACTTCCACTCTCTCTCATATCTTCTCTGTCTCTCTCTCTCTCATATCTTCTCTGTATCTCTCTTTCGCCATCACTATTTCTCTCTTGTTCTCTCTCTCTTTTTCTTTTTCTCTTTCTTCTCTGTCTCTCTCTTTCTCTCTCTCTCTCTCGTATCTTCTCTGTGTCCCTCTTTCTCTCTCTCTCTCATATATTCTCTGTCTCTCTCTCTCTCTCATATCTTTTCTGTATCTCTCTTTCGCCATCACTATTTCTCTCTTGTTCTCTCTCTCTCTTTTTCTCTCTCTCTTTCGCTATCTCTCTCTAAGTCATTGTCTCTTATATCTTCTCTGTATCTATCTCTCTCTCTTGTTGTCCCTCTCTCTCTCTCTCTCTCGCTCTCTGTCTCAATGTCCCTCTCTCTCTTTCTCTCATTGTCCCTCTCTCTCTCTCTCATTGTCCCTCTCTCTCTCCTTCTCCCTGTCTTCCTCTCTTACTCGCTCTTTCTCTTATTCTCTTTTAATCTCTCTTTGGTTCATTCCTACTACCACTTATTCCTCTGAGTGTATTTTAATACTAATCTTCCATTCGGTTAAATAATAAGGTCGATTAAACATTCTGATAGTCTGTATAAGAGATCAAAATAACCCGAATGCAATAACAGTAACAGTAAAGTATCTCGTTCACTCTGTTCACTGCTCTCAGACATATAGGGAGAAAATGCACTTTCCAAAATTTATAAATTAATTCAATAATTTATTTAATTTAATCTCGATTAGTCAGCCTCAAACCGCAAACTGTAATCATGCTTTAATAAATACAAATACACTTTTTATAAGTTTAACTTTAAATTGCGGTTGTATATGATAAATGCTAACCGGATTTAATAAATGGCCAAAGGTATTGTGAATAAATGCAGAAGCAAGTTGGCCATTTAACTTCTTGTGATTCGGTTCAGCTAGTTGTTTGGTTAATTTTTTAGTTGTAAACAACTTTATTCTCGAGCATATTAATTTATATAAATGTATGTATTTCAATTTCAGAAGATGTGGATCGTTTAAAGCCACAGAAACGAGGAATTCTACAATCGTTACTTTGCTGCTGGCGACGAAATCGAACGAAAACAAATCAAAATGGCACACAGATCGATGGTTCCACAACACCGCCACCATTACCGGACCAACATAGGTACCTACTACCTCAGGTTAGGCACTCCGATATGCATAGAAAGTGCATGGTCATCGATTTGGACGAAACTCTAGTGCACAGTAGTTTTAAGGTATGTCCGAATTCAATATCGCTTTCAACATAACTTCTCTAATAACTGTGTAACTTTTGCTCTATAGCCTATACCTAATGCCGATTTCATAGTACCCGTAGAAATCGATGGCACCATCCATCAGGTTTATGTGCTTAAGCGACCCCATGTCGATGAGTTTCTGCAAAAGATGGGTGAACTATACGAGTGCGTTCTGTTTACAGCGTCACTAGCCAAATACGCAGATCCCGTTGCCGATCTGCTAGACAAGTAAGTAATATATTGGTAATTCTAATGTATATATGAATTAGGGTTCTACCTGAAAATAGACAGAACCAATTATTTTAATTTTATAAGTAAATTATATTACTTTATAAGACCATTTTGAGTTTAAAAAATTTTCAAATTTAAAATTGATTTATAAATATGACTGTGCTTAAAGTAATTAAAATTCGATGTTCTAAGCGACCAATTCTTATTATCCATAAATTATTCAAATCTTAAATCAGATGCTGTAATAAAATATTCATGGGAATAGCATAGATTACCATAGTTATAATCTAAAGTAGCATTTTAAAGAGTAGAGTACTAAAATAACCTTAATTAAAATGGTTTTGAAGGTTTATATAACGATATATGTAAAAAGATCGAGTTAATATGAGATCGAAACTGTGGTTAAAATTTTAAAGAAAACATACAAATTAGACCATGCATAAAGAAACTATAAGCATATAATTAATATAAAGAAAAAACGACTAAAAAGTAATCAAAAAATATAATATATTTAGCATGTAAATATATTTAATAAATAAATACAAGGCAACAGGAGGATGTTTCTATAACTGATTAATTAAATAATTTAACATAATAACATAATTTAATTCCATTCAAATTTTGCAGATGGAATGTGTTTCGCGCAAGACTGTTTAGGGAATCATGCGTTTATTACAGGGGTAATTACATTAAGGATCTGAATCGTCTGGGAAGAGATTTACAGAAGATTGTCATTGTTGATAATTCACCCGCCAGCTATATATTTCATCCCGACAATGCGGTAAGACTGAATGAAGCAATATCCATCTACTACACTAAACCGATTACTATATACATTTATGTTGGCAGGTTCCTGTCAAGTCCTGGTTTGACGATGTCACCGACTGTGAACTGCGCGATCTGATACCGCTCTTTGAGAAGCTAAGCAAGGTTGATTCCGTCTATTCGGTGCTGTGCAATTCGAACCAGCCGCTGAACAATCAAACAAATCAGCAGCACACGCACGAGCTGCAGCAGGCGCCACAGCAGCAGCAGCAACAGACTATCTCTGCCACAACAGTTATTACACAGGCGAGCACGCTGTCTGCACCGACCATGCTGAATGCCGCACAGCAGCAGCAGCAACAACAGCAGCCACAGCAGCAGCAGCAACAACTGCAATTGTCCAGTCCGCCCAGTCCACAGAGCGAGCTGCTGCAGAAGACGTAACATCAGTGGGAATTGATGTTTATAAATATATGATAAAATTAATACATATTATGAGACCAAGCAAAAGCAAACAAGCAAAGCCTGCAAAAAACAATACATAACCATGCGCCAATACACACACACCCACACACACAACTCATTCATTGAAACAATAGAAAAATTGCTACACTCAAACAACAACAAAAAAGGACAAACCATATAACCCCCCTTTAATGGATAAGTTAAATTTTTTATTTTTTAAAACTATTTACATTGCACATTTGTTATTTATTTTATTCTTGGCTCTTTGCTTTGTTATTTGTTTTCTTACATATGTGTGTGTGTGCGTGTGTAATTTTTTATAAACGAATGCAAAGATAGGCCACGCTTACCCAATATACTGGGTATTTACCCCACTTCTAATATATATATATATATAAAAATGAAAAAGAAAACAAATATATACATAAATATCTATGTATAACTAATAATCATTAAACTTTTATATACACCATATATATAAATATATTTTAAGTGCGCATATTTAACAAGGCAACAACAAGAAAAGGGAAAAAGCTAAAAGATCTAATACAGCTAACAAAAACAAAAAAAAATAAATGAAAGGATAAAAAGAATAACTATACATATGGGCAGAGAGATAAAATCAAATTGAAAATAGCATATATTTATATATATTTTTATTAAAAAGAAAAACAAAAAGAAAAGAAAAAAAAACAAATACTTAAAACAAAAGAAAATCAATTTACGTGTACTACAAAAATTTATATACATACATCTTATATATATATATATATATATATATAAATATATATAATGATATATATATAAATATAGATTAAGCATCTGTATACACATTTTGCTTAAGCTAAGGCATGTATAAATATTTCGTAAATTTATTACCACGTTTATGCGGGTGTTCCCATTCGTGATTTTTACTTAAAAGTCCAAAAAAAATTTTAGAAATGGTTTTGTTTTATTTATTTTTTATGATTCGTTTTTTTTTTTTAAATTTTTTTGCCGCATGGCCAATCACGCATATGAAACTTGGCATAAACGTAGTTTAATTTTTTTTAACATGCACAACAAGAGCATTAATTAAAACTGTGTTTAGCTTAAATTTATATACTAAATACCAATTGAACCGTTTGCCACTTGTTGGGCATCCAAATTCTGCGGCATGAACGCAGATAGCTGCTAAAAAAAAATAAGTATAAAAAAGAAAAACTGCGCTTATACGCTGCACAATATCGTGTATATGTTCGTATCAAAGCACAATTAAAGGTTTCTGACATCAAATATGCACAAAACATATCCATTATCTTCAGATAAAAGCTTCTCAGACCATGTTTAGGGTATCAAATCAAGTTTGAGAGCTTAAGTTCCTTAAATTACATAAAACACAGACATTCGCGAATCAACAAGCTTCATGATGTTGGGTCACGTATAAACGCAGTTGTTTTTCTTTTTTTTTTTTTGTAAGCTTTTTATTTGTATACCTAAAAAGCAAATATTAATTATTACTTAAACTATTATATTTAATTTGCTTTTCCTTTATCAAGTGCGCTTATAAAACGCATTGCAATATTTCTATATCTATTTACATCCCCCCAATCCCCCCCACACGCCCCATGACTTCTCTAACGTACCGTACGGACATGTTTCGTGTTTTTTTCGTGTGCAGGCAGTGAAAGAAAAACCCATTTCTACTCCGACCAAGGCATATTCATATGTTTAAAACACTTATATTGAGCTCAAGCTGGCCACGCCGCAACCCACCTAAATATAATATATATGAGAATGTATTTATATATAGATGCGACTATATACCGATACCAAATGAAAATAAAGAAAAGACGCTAACGCTACCCACACTCTGAACACCGACCAGTGCCGACACGGCTTTCCGATCGTACAATTTCAGTCACGTTTCTACTTACACTAATTCTCAACTAGTTTTTGCAAATATTTCTAGTGCGTAAGCTTTTATATTTTTAAAACTGATAACAAAACAAAATTCGGCACGTTGCAAACGCGCGTTTTTCTCATATAATTTGCATTAAAGCAAGTAAATTGACCATAAGGCAAACATAAAAAAAAACAAGAAGAAGAATAAAAACATAATATTTCATAATATTGTATATCATTTACACCTGCTGCTAAAATTGTAAAAAACGATAGCAACTAATCACAAGCGAAATTTAAGTATGAAATGCGATAATAATAACGTATTTTAATAATGCATATATTTAACTGTTTTAATTTTAATAACAAACAAAAAAAATAATAAAGAAAAAGAATTAAAAGCAAAAACCGAGCAACACTTAATTTATCATAAACTAAAAAAAATTCTATTTTTAAAATGAGCCTATAAATGTAATGCATAAATGTCAAGAGAAAAAAAAGGTAAAAAGCCAACCAATTTAAATCTACAAAATATTATATCAAAAAATAAAACAAAACAAAAAAAAAATTTAAAACCCAAATACAATTTGATATTTACTGAACTATATTTTGTGGTTTTGTGTGAAAACGTTAACATACTGAATTAAAAGTAAGTAATATATAAATTAAGTACTGGGTGTACTAATTTCAAATAGAGTTCAGTTAATTTGTTATATATGTGATCGATCATTAACATAGTGCCTGATCACATGCTTATTTAAAGATTGATGGGACCATTAAGCCTGGAAATTTCGGCACAGCTGAAAAAATATTCTTTTAACTTCATACAGTTTTTTTTATTTCATTTTGAATTCGGAATAAAGTTCTATTTATTATTAAATTTTAACGCACATTGTTACATACACTTCGCATTTCAATCTACATACTATTTAATACACATATTTTGTCTTGAACTTAGTGGCTAAACTAAACACATAGGCAATGGATTTTTGGTTGTTTTTTGTTTTTGCTGTTGTTATCGGGCCAAAGAACACTTAGATTATATTTGCCTTGTTTGAAGTTATTTATTACATTTATTTATTTTTTTTTTTTAGTCTTTTTAGAAGCGTTTTCATTTTCGATCATAACAATGCTAGCAAAAGAATATACAAAAAATGTTTAAATAAATATACTTTATAGCAAACTGCAGAGTAAAAATTACGCGTCTTTTGTATAATCTCTCAAATACAAAATCCATAGAAGTGTTTTTCAATTACATACATACATATTTATTTAGTTGAAATTGTTCTTTAGGTAATTCATATGCCATATATTAAATTTGTTATTTAAATTTAAATGCATTTAAGTAACGTGTTACAATTAGAATCGGTTTGTTTTAGCTAAGTGTCGTGTTTGTGTGTATTTTGTGTTGTCAGGTTGTTGCAATTTTCGAAATTCCTTCATTGATAGATCATATGTGTATATATTTTCATATCTATATGTATATTTTATGTATATATATATATATTTATATAAATATGTAGTAATATGCAATATTGTTTATATATCGACTTTGTTTTGTTGCACTATAACTTTTTACTTAAATGATTGCTGACTAGACTAGTGCGTGTTGAATCGGATCGCGTTAGAATTGTTTATTTTTTTTTTAAATATGCAAATCGATTTGCTGCCATTTATAATATATTTGTTTGGTGTTTGTTTCTTTTGGTTCTTTGAAAGCTGCTCAAATGTCGATCTGGGATCCCAAATCTCGTTTCTATGGCAACTTCAAGCCGACACAAAAAAGGCAACTGCTATATATTTTTACTATAATCTTGCTTTCAGAATACACATAATTTTGAATACATATTAAAAAAGTATCATATTTTGTATTTACTTTACTGTGCGCTTGACAAATTTGTTAATCATTGAGGTGAATTAAAGAATTTCATAAAGAATTAAATAATCCAAACTTTTTTTTTTGATTTTCTTGCGATAGTTAAACGTTTTGTTCGGTGTTATCGTTAACTTTACTTCTTTTTTTTTGGTTTTACAAATACTATAGAGTGTGGAGAAAAATATGTGTGCTTTGTATTGCAGGTAAATTAAGAAATATGCAGAAAAATGTACAGTTTTTGTAATTACAGGTAAAATACATGCACAATATATATGTACGTATTTGTGTGGCATTAATGCCCAATTTGCTCGATCCGATATCGGTCAGCGACGACGCTTCTGTCTTTTGTCTTTATAATGTTGTTGTTCTTGTTGTTGTTGTTGTCGTTAGATCATTGTGTTTGCAGCAGCGCGTACCAAATACAACTCACTAGAAATAATACGAAGCTAATCATCGGGGTAGGCATATCTAAAGCATTGTCTTGTTATTAGCACATGAAACGTTAGACATGCGCAATGGGCATTTGAAGCGTCTTCGCATCCCGATGGGATTTATCCTACACATACTGATGATCGCCAGCCAGTCCATCTGGATCGGCGCAATCGGCGCGCAACAGTGGCTCTTTCTCAATTGTTTGATGGACCTGCGCATCATAGTCATAATAGTTCATCCAATCCACGCGACGCGGTTGCACCAGGCCAAAGCAGTTGCATTCCAGAAAATCAATCAAGTTGAGCAGCGGACCGCGCGTAAACGGACTGTGCCCACCCTTAGCCTGGAAATGTCGATATCGGCCGCGGTTCATGCGCTCATTGGTGGTCATGCCCAGGCAAATCACTTGATACGTTTGGCAAATTGTCAGCAGTATGACCCAGGACATGTGCAACAGAGCATTGCCCATGACCCAGCCAACCCAGGCATTGCAGTTGCCAATCGCTTGCATGGCGGTGAGAAAATCTATGAAAATTTAAATTTGTCAAGAAATTGTCAACATAAAATAGGCAAAAATTTCCTCTTACCGTCAAAGTGCACATTACACTCGTTTACATAGAACTTGGAGCCACCGTACAGCATCCAGCCGCACATGATCATCAGCATCCAGAGAAAGCCCATAAAGTAACTGTGATTCTTGAGACCAATGCAATTGCCCACCCAGGGACAGTGATGATCGAAGCGTGCCACACAACGATCGCACACGGAACAGTGCTTGGAACGTATGGGCCGACGGACCAGGCAGCCCGAGCAGAAGGAGGCGGGCTCAAAGCCAATGCCACCGCGTTCCGACAGCTCAATAATGGTCTGTCAACAAAGAATAAATCACATTTAAATAGAGCAATTAAAAGCCAATCCGATTTTATTGGCATACCTTGAATCGCTGCTCCCTGGTGGGTCGTATAATGCCCGGATCGCCCTTCCAGGACTTGAGGAAACACACCCAGAGTCCCAGCGAGCAGATTAGGAAGCACACGGTGGTCGCTAGCGACACAGCATCGTCGATAAACACCAACCAGGTGACATAGAACCAGGCCTTGGTGGCCAGATAAACGGAGAGCGGCAAGAGCGCCATTAGATGCTCATCGAAGAGCGTTTTGCCAATGGTATGGAATATGGCGTACAGACAGCCGAGCAGGAAAAATTTGATAATATACAGCGTGTTAATGGTAAAGACAATGCCGGCCAAATAGAAGGCAGTAAACGGACAGGCGACCATGGACCACCAGCGCAAGCGTTTATCATGGCGCAGCTTCGAAACGAGAGATCTTCGCTGCTGTGATGTAAGCGCCGCCTCCCTGACGCGATCCATGACCTTGGCGCCAATCCAAATGGCGCCCGTTTGAGCCTCCAGCATCGAAAGCGGCGTCTCCGCACGCAAGTTGGGCACATCCAACGAAGCTTTCGACTTAAGTACCAGCGTGGATATGGCTGTGGCGTTGCGCGCCAGTATTGCCCAATGAAGGGCCGTGTTGCCGTGCGTGTAATCGACCATGGCGGGATTGGCGCCCAACGTCAGCAACAGGCGCACAGGATCCAAAGCACAAACCTGATCAAATTAAAAATTATTAATAAAATGTTGCAAACTTTACGATGCTACAAAATACAAGACTAGAGAAAAGATCTTTTGGATTAGATTGAATAATTTTTGATAAATAATTTTCTTTTTTAACAGCTGTTTTTCCTAACAGTTCTATAAATTAAACAGCTATGGATTGTATTTATTTGTAAGCATAATGGAATGGTATGTTATCACTTATAATTGTGGTGCATTGCGATTTGAAACGAGAAATTATTGTTTTCTTTAGTGTACTAAAGACTGAATACCCTTGCTGAGGAGGATGTGCGCTCTTTATATACATATATATACAAATATAAAAATAATGTTTGGCTTATTTATTGGAAGGCTCACTATGCGCCTCCAAATTGCCAAGTTAACGAACCAAAAAGTTGTACATACAAAAAATCATTTTTCGATCGATCGTTCATATGGCAGCTATATAATATAGAGGTCCAATATTAAAAGTTTTTATTTTTGCAAATAAGTAAAGGAGCACTCTTCATTAAAAACCAAAAAAAGTTCTTCATAAAAAAAACACCCTCCTAATTGCCAAGTTTGATCAGGATTTCTTAAGAAACAGAAAACTGATCTTTTTAAACCAACTTTAAAACTGACAGAATAGTTTTGTTAAATAAAGTCCACTGTATATCATATCTTTTTTGATAAAATAATAATACCCTAAGCAGGTGTATAAAAACAACAAAAGACCTTGAATTTTTGTTGCTTTTTGCTTTGCTTTGTTGACCTTGAGCCAGGAAACTTATTACTAATTTAATAATAATAGTATACAGGTATTTCATTTAAAAACAATACAGGTTAGTTTTTCAATCTTTTAGTTTCTCAGCAAGTAAACCATGTGTCAAATTGAATTAGAATCTGGGCAGAACCTCAAATTGTTGGCTTATAATTTAAATTGTGTTATAATTCTAGCAAAATCAAAACATTAAAGACATTATTTTGTAAATTTGCAGAAAGTTTTAGAGACTCACCTTCCAGGCAGCCCACATGAGCGCCGTCATGCCGCCGCGATCTTGCAGATCGGGATCCACACCCTTGGCTATAAAGTAGGCCACCAAGGCGGTGTGGGCAAACTGTGCGGCAATGTGTATGCAGGAGCAGCCCTCTGCATCGCGTATGCGCGGATCGGCGCCGGCGGCCATCAGGAGAACCACGGCACCGAGGTGGCCCTGGCGTGTGGCCCAATGCAGGGGGGTGGCATTTAGCTCGCCGCCGACAGCGTCGACTGTGGCGCCCTTTTCTAGAAAATACCGAATGATGTCGCGTCGATTGTTGATGGCCGCCCAGTGGAGCAGTGTGACCGTCTCGCTGTCCGGCTGATTGACATCCCAGCCGGACTCGACCAAATCGCGCACACGTGCTATCGCACCGTACTGTGTGGCCTTAACGATATCGAAGCCACTGTAATCGGGCTCCACGGGCGCTGTGGGCGGCTGTTGCGCTATTAGCGCCGCCTGACGGTCGTTATCCGTCTGGTTGCCTGCGCCGGGCACACACGAGCCTGTCGTGGCCGCATTGCAGGCGCTTTGGTACATTTTTGCAGCTATTTAATTAATTGTGTGCTTGTGATTCACTTAACATCCCCCACGAACACACACTCACAAACAAACGCACCCCCGCCAGGTAATGAAGGTATTTGGTTGATATTCACAGGTCGAGCATTTTGCTGCGTATTATTGCCAGCAGCAGCTTATTACGCGTGTACTAAGAAACAAACATGGACGCACATTTAGCTATTCAGGTATTTACACAATTCTAAGTTTTTAATGCGTTTTACATACGAAAATATCTGCTGCTGCTGGTGAGTGTGACCAATGAGAATTAAGACTAAAATATTACACAATATTCGCAAGAAACACAACAAATACTGCAATTACATATAAAAAAAAATTCAATTTTACTTTTAGTTGCGACATTTTATCTTATTTAATGTTATTTATATACAATACAAATACAAACCAACTGTAAAACAGTAAAATTACAAGTTTTAATGAGTAAAATATAAATTATAGAAATACTTTAATACTTTTTGAAATACTAACAGCTGCTGGAACTGCCAACTTGATTTAGATTAAACAGTTGTTTTCCCGCGTAGTTGTCGCGTTGTTTTTTGCAAATTTTAATTTGCGAATAGATTATTTTTTATAATATTGTACAAGGCAGCATGGATGCCAAACGCAAATTTAATGGCAATGGCACAGCTAATGGCCATTCTAAAAAACCCAGGTAAAGTTCCAACATCAACAATGGGAATACTTTAAATCAATTGTGAAATTGTAAAATTTGCAGAAACTTCTACGACGACGACGATGACATGGGCGGCGGTTTCGAGGCCGAACTGGCCGCGTTTGAGCCCGTTGATGAGCTGGAGCAGTCGCAGCTGCTTGGCGACGGACCCGAGAATCAACAGACCAGCGTTCGCTGGTCACGCGCCCCGCCTCCACAGCTGAATCCCGCCGAGGACAGTTTAATCTTCCAGCAGCTGGATGTGGAGAACTATCTGGGGCAACCGCTGCCGGGTATGCCGGGCGCCCAGTTGGGCCCTGTGCCCGTGGTCCGCATGTTTGGCGTCACAATGGAGGGCAACTCCGTGTGCTGTCATGTACACGGCTATTGTCCGTATTTCTATATATCGGCGCCACGCAACTTTGAGCAGCGCCATTGCTCGGAGCTGCATGATTCGCTGGACAAGAAGGTCATCGCCGATATGCGCAGCAACAAGGATAATATACAGGAGGCGGTGCTAGCTGTGGAGCTGGTGCACCGTCTCAACATACACGGCTATCAGGGCGATGAGAAGCAGCCGTATATCAAGATAACTGTGACGCTGCCGCGATTCGTAGCCGCCGCCTCGAGACTGCTCAAAAAGGAGGTGATAATGAGCGCCTTTGACTTCCAGGATTGTCGCGCCTTCGAGAACAACATCGATTTCGATATACGCTTCATGGTGGACACAAGTGTGGTGGGCTGCAATTGGATTGAGTTGCCCGCGGGTGTTTGGCGTCTGCGTGGACGCAACTCCAAGCCGGCGCCCGAATCGCGTTGCCAGCTGGAGGTGGATGTTGCCTATGATCAGTTTATATCGCACGAACCGGAGGGCGAATGGTCCAAGGTGGCGCCCCTACGCATACTCAGCTTTGATATTGAATGCGCCGGACGCAGAGGCATCTTCCCGGAAGCCAAAATGGATCCGGTCATACAAATAGCCAATATGGTCATGCGCCAGGGCGAATCGGAGCCGTTCATCAGGAACGTGTTCACTTTGAAGGCGTGTGCGCCCATCATGGGCAGCCAGGTGCTCAGCTTCGACCAGGAGACCCAGCTGCTGGACAAATGGTCAGCGTTTGTGCGCGAAGTGGATCCCGACATACTCACCGGCTACAACATCAACAATTTCGATATACCCTACCTGCTGAACCGTGCCGCCCACTTGAAGGTGAAGAATTTTGAGTACTTGGGTCGCATTAAGAACATCCGTTCGGTGATCAAGGAACAGGTGCTGCAGTCCAAGCAGATGGGCAGGCGCGAGAATCAGTATGTGAACTTCGAGGGGCGTGTTCCGTTCGATTTGCTGTTCGTCCTGCTGCGCGATTACAAATTGCGCTCGTATACGCTGAATGCGGTGAGCTATCATTTCCTGCAGGAGCAAAAGGAGGATGTGCATCACAGCATTATCACCGATCTGCAGAATGGCGATGAGCAGACGCGACGTCGCCTGGCCATGTACTGCCTGAAGGATGCGTATTTGCCGCTGCGCCTGCTCGGCAAACTGATGGCCATTGTTAACTACATGGAAATGGCGCGTGTGACGGGCGTGCCGCTCGAGTCGCTGCTGACGCGTGGCCAGCAGATCAAGGTGCTCAGCCAACTGTTGCGCAAGGCCAAAACGAAGGGATTCATAATGCCCTCGTACACCTCGAGCGGCTCTGATGAGCAATACGAGGGCGCCACTGTCATCGAGCCGAAGAGGGGCTACTATGCGGATCCCATTAGCACTCTGGATTTCGCCTCACTGTATCCCAGCATTATGATGGCCCACAATCTGTGTTACACCACACTGCTCTTGCCCGGCACCAAGGACAAGATGGGTCTGACCGACGATCAAGTAAAGCGCACGCCCGCCAACAATAGCTTCGTCAAGGAGGAACTGCGTCGTGGCTTGTTGCCGGAAATTCTGGAGTCGTTATTGGCGGCACGCAAGCGTGCCAAGAATGATCTTAAAGTGGAAACGGATCCCTTCAAGCGTCAAGTGCTCGATGGTAGGCAGTTGGCGCTGAAAATCTCTGCCAACTCTGTGTATGGCTTCACTGGAGCCCAGGTGGGCAAATTGCCATGCTTGGAGATCTCGGGCAGTGTCACCGCCTATGGACGCACCATGATAGAGATGACCAAAAACGAGGTCGAGTCCCATTACACACGCGCCAACGGCTATGAGAACGATGCCGTCGTTATTTACGGCGACACAGATTCGGTTATGGTCAACTTTGGCGTCAAGACCCTGGAGCGCAGCATGGAGCTGGGCAGAGAGGCCGCCGACTTGGTCAGCTCGAAATTCGTGCGACCCATTAAGCTGGAATTCGAAAAGGTCTACTATCCCTATCTACTGATTAACAAAAAGCGCTACGCGGGCTTGTACTTCACCAAACCCGACAAGTACGACAAAATGGATTGCAAGGGCATTGAGACGGTGCGTCGGGACAACTCGCCACTGGTGGCCAATCTGATGAATGCGTGCCTGCAAAAGTTGCTCATCGAGCGCGATCCGGATGGCGCCGTTAACTATGCCAAGCAAGTTATCGCGGATCTGTTGTGCAATCGCATCGACATATCCCAGTTGGTCATTACCAAGGAGCTGGCCAAAACGGATTATGCGGCCAAGCAGGCGCATGTCGAGCTGGCGGCCAAGATGAAGAAGCGCGACGCTGGCACAGCACCCAAGTTAGGCGATCGTGTGCCCTATGTGATTTGTGCAGCGGCCAAAAATACGCCGGCCTATCAGAAGGCAGAGGATCCGTTGTACGTGCTGGAGAACAGCGTACCCATCGATGCGAACTATTATTTGGAGCAGCAACTGTCCAAGCCGCTGTTGCGCATCTTCGAGCCCATACTGGGCGACAAAGCCGAGTCGGTGCTGCTGAAAGGCGAGCACACGCGCACACGTACCGTCGTCACCTCCAAGGTGGGCGGACTGGCGGGCTTTATGACCAAAAAGGCATCCTGTCTCGGCTGCAAATCGCTGATGCCCAAAGGCTATGAGCAGGCCTCTTTGTGCCCGCACTGTGAGCCAAAGATGAGCGAGCTCTATCAAAAGGAGCTGGCCTCCAAGCGGGGCTTGGAGGAAACGTTTGCCCGCCTGTGGACAGAGTGCCAGCGCTGTCAGGGCTCACTGCACGAGGAGGTCATCTGCTGTAATCGAGATTGTCCCATTTTCTATATGCGACAAAAGGTGCGCATGGAGCTGGACACGCAGGATAAGCGTGTGCTCCGCTTTGGCTTGCCTGAATGGTAGCTGATCCACAAAGGTTACACACATACATGCATACATTATAAACCTATAATTTAATAATTATATTACTAGAAGTTATTACAAAGTTGTGTACGTGTGTGTATGTGTATGTGTTTGGATATTTGCGCAAGCGTTTTAAATAACTTCCAACTCTTCTCTGGGGCGACACTTTGGACAATTTTACAAGGGGCAGGCTAATTTGGGTTGGCGGGTTGGGGGCATGACTATTTGCGGCTTTGCAGCGTATTGGATAACCAGTCCATGGCCTGATCGAGACCCTCGCCTTTGGTGGCCGATGTTTTGAATATTTGAAAAGTGCGATTTTTTAGATTCTCCAAACCTAACGCATGATGCACCTCGGCAACGGTCATGCAGCCGTCCATGTCCTGTTTATTGGCAAGCACAACGAGTATCGCGCCCGCCAGCTCCTCCTCGCGCAGCATGTACAACAGCTCATCCTTCGAAATGCCAATGCGGTCACGATCCGCCGAATCAACAACATATATAATAGCGTCTGTATTGCTGTAATAGCAACGCCAATAGGGTCTGCAATAAAATATATATTTTTAAATGAATGTGTTTACAAAACCAAAAGCTAATCTTGAACTTGAACTCTTACCTTATACTTGTCTGACCGCCTAAGTCCCAGACTTGGAACTTAAGGTTCTTGTATGTGACCTGCTCCACGTTGAAGCCAATTGTGGGTATCGTTGTTACCACTTCGCCCACCTGCAGCCTATACAGTATTGTTGTTTTGCCGGCGCCATCTAAGCCCAATATTAAGATGCGCATCTCCCTGGAGCCGAGCAGACCACGAAAATAGCTGAGCACCCCACCTGCAATCAAAGAAAAAAAAATTATAAAGGTGGTGACTTTTACGACAGGCGGCGGCAGACATGATAAACGAGAACCATTCAGACGATGAGTTGGGCCGTGCTAGCACTAGGGCGCCTTACCTACCCATGTTTAAAGCTCGATTGCAGTGTGCTAAGTGCCTCTAAATGCTTAAATATTATAAATAACTAACTAATTACGTTATTTTGCTCGTTTAACGAAATCTGCTCTTGTTTTCACTAAATGACAAACGAATTTGTCATTCACATTGCACGTGAACATGACGTGTCATCGCATGCGTTCAGCTGGCCAAACATATTTTTATGAAAAATAACAAACTTATTAAATTATTGTTATATTGTAATTAATTAATATTAATTTGTATGTTTACTAAGTAATTGATTTTATTTTAAGCATAACTCTACTAAAAATGTTAAGCTGAACGCAGCCAATTCTTGCCGGCGCATAGGGTTGCCACAGTTTGTATTTTGTTATACAGAGACGTCCGCCATTGTCGCGTCTATCGCCCAAAAAAAAGTGTGAAAATCAGGGGACCTAAAACGTATTCAAATTGTGCAAATAGGTAAAATTTCGGTGAAAATATTGTCGAATTTTGCGCCTGATAACAATATTTACAAGTGGAACCCATAAAACAGTGCGGCGAATGCGTTTTATATGCTTTTTCCGACATGTGCAAATAAAGTTCGTGCGGTGAGGCAGAGAGAGAGTGAGAGAGAGGGAAACAAAGCCAAATAACGATTACATATACAGTTTATATACATTTAAACGGACTTTGCGCAAATGAAATGCTAAAAACACAGCGTACGCACTGTATATTTACGTTTCCACAACTTTTTAGCTAACATTTATAGGGTGGCTGTCCAGTGTGCAAAACGAAAACCACATAAAACGAAGTGAAATGGCCTCGCCCTCGCCGGCGAACAGTCCGATGCCGCCACCGCAGGCACCCAGTCCCATGGCACCACCCTCGCAAAGTCCAGCACCCTCGCCGCACAGTCCCTATCCGCACCAGCCGCCCCAGGGACCGCCACAGGGGCCACCGCCTGGCGCGCCGCACATGCAAGGCCCACCGCCGCCAGGCCATCCAGCTGGCCCCTACGGACATCCCATGCAGCATGGACCACCCGGACAAGGTCCACCAGGCCATCATATGCCACCGCATCATCAGGGCATGAGTATGAAATTAAATTTGTTTTTTTTCTTGTTAACAACATTTAATAATCTACTTTACTTTTACAGCGCCGCATATGGGAATGCAAATGCCGCCAGCTGGACCGAATATGTCACCACTTGGTTACCAAACGCACGGCATGCCGCCCAATGTAAGTGCAGAAAATTAGCTATTAAGTTAAGTGAATGTGTACTGCTTAATCTGATCCGCCTGCTTGATCAGTTGCATGACCTCCTCGGCTAGCGTCTCTGTGCCGGCGGCCACAAGATTTGGTTTCATCACATTGAATTCACTGCCATTTGTATTGTACACCACGCCGCCGGCTTCGCGCACCAGCAACACGCCGGCAGCTACATCCCAGGGTTTTAGATAATCGACATGATAGGCGCTTAGTGTGCCCCTTGCCACATATGCCAGGCCAATGGCAGCGCTGGCCAAGCATCGCGTGCTGTGGGATGCATTCAAAATGTTCTATCGTGTATCCCATTTCTCATTTCAATTATTACTTACCCAGCAGCTACAGAGCTCAGTTTATAGGCGCGTTTAATGATCGCATCACGCAATCGCGGTACATTAGACAACGTGACTTCGTGTCCCACCACCGCGGTAGCCATCTGAAATATAAAATTGCTCAGCTTTTGCTGTTTTTTAACTGTGCATTCGTTAGACGAACCGTCACCGCAGTGGATACTTGAATTGGCTCGCCATTTAGAAAGGCGCCATGTCCTTTCCATGTCGAGTATAATTCGTTTGCCGCCGGATTGTATACGATACCCACCACCAGCTGCTTATCAACAGTCAGGGCAACCGAAATACCACAATGTGGTAGTTTGTATATGTAGTTTGTGGTTCCATCGATGGGATCTATGATCCATGTGGGCGCATCTGTTAGCTCCGGCAAGTGTTTTGCATCGGCCAATGCCTCCTCACATATAAAAACTGATTCAGGAAATGCCTTCAATAGACCCTCGGTTAGAGTTTCCTCAATTTGACGATCGTAGACGGTGACCAAGTCAAAAAAAGCAGATTTCTTCATAACATCTTTTGTGGTTTTATTGTAGCCCTCCATGAAAATGGGGCCACATTTGGTAACCAAGTCCAGGGCAACATTGTAGTACTCCTTGAGCTTTGCCTCGCTTATATTGTGCGTCATATTAAATATTAATATTTACTTATATTTATTAGTTGTTATCTGAGACTAACAGCAAGATTTGAAATCTATTTAATGACTAAACAACTTGAAAACTTTTCAACTATTTTTATTTAAAAATCTGCGAAGCTTTTAACGCAAAGCTTTGTCACGACACGAGAGATAACAATTAAAGCAACGCTTGAGCTTTTGTATGCATACTTTTTAATTGTTTAAATTGCCAAGCTTAATTTGTTTGTGTATTATATATTTGTAACATTTTAAACTTCTTCGCCCCCCACTGACCGCTGCTGGTCCGCCTTACGGAGCAGGTTTTCAATTTCTTTGCGCAAGACTTCGGTGCCGGCGCAAATTAAATCCGGTTTCATAATGTCAAAAGGCCCGCCAAAAGGATGCGTGACCACGCCTCCGGCCTCACGTACCAGTAATGAGCCTGCGGCACAATCCCAAGGGTACATGTCCTCAATGTAAAATGCATCCAAATTGCCAGCGGCCACCATGCAGAGCTCATCCACCACACAGGAATAGGCCAACAGGCTATGTTTTTTTTTTTTCAAATAGACAAATAGAGAGGTTTAAAAGGGATTGTCTTTAGCTAACTTACCGCCTGGCATGCAATCCCACATGGTAGATGCGCTTGATGTGCTTGTTAGCCACATTGTGCACGTGCAACAAAGACACCTCGTAAGCCACATTGGCATCCCGCAAACGCTCACAGTTGCTTACATGGATGGGTTTACCATTGCAGAATGCGCCTTGACCCAATTTGGCTGTGTAGAGCTTCTTCTGGGCGGGATTATTCACAATGCCTAGCACGATCTGCTTGTTAATTGAGAGTCCAATTGAGACGCAAACATGTGGAATTTGCTTAATGAAGTTGGAGGTGCCATCGATGGGATCTATGATCCATGTGGGCGCATCTGTCAGCTCTTTCGATACATTGTTGTTCTTGGCCGTTTCCTCCTCACCGATGAACTTATGCTGCGGATACTTGGCCAATATTTTGGTCATAAGATACTCCTCGATCTTGTTGTCATAGTCGGTGACAACATCATAAAACGCACCCTTAATGTCCACATTCTTCTCCGTTCGCTCGTAGCCCTCGAGCAAAATTTCGCCAGCCCGTATCGCCAGGGGGTAGATGAAGTTATACAATTCCTCAATTTCCGTTGACATGTTGTGGCTGCCGTATGCAAAATACAATTGCCAATCCGTGCGTTCGTTGTTGACGTCTTGGGTTCGTCTGCCGACTGATCAGTGAGCAAAGCTCGGCGAGTTTCAATTCTCCCTCCTCTCGCATTTTTTTACATTGAGCTTTGATTGATGCGCCCAATATACTGAGACAATGAAACGCGATATGATGGCAGACAGCTCTAAAGCTGCACTGAAAATTGAAATCTGTTTGCCTGCTTCTTGCTCCTGTTTTATCTCGTTTGGTTTGACGACTACAAATAGAACTTCTCTTATCTTTAACATAGACACATGTCTATCGCATCGGGTAGTCAAACAACTGGCACAGAAACCGGTTACAATAGAAAAAAAAAACTGAAAAGTCAACCTTATATGATGCAATTATAATTATATATTAAAATGCAGCATGACCGACTGGTGCTCAAAAACAGTTTAATGATAGCTGCTTAATTGTTGGCATCTTTTATTCTTTTGTTGCTATTGTTTACCTTAATAATATGATATTACCGGCATACCAGCAAAACAATTATTATTTTACAAGTTTGCATTATCAAATAAAAAACCTCCACGAGGCAACAATGTAAATTTTTTTAAATTTTCAAATTTGCCCAGCACGAAGCACAAATATATATATTTCAATATACATATATAAATATAATATTGCTTTCCGTCTATTTCTTAGTAGAAAGACTAATTTTATTTAAAAAAAAACCTTTAATCAAGTTATTTTCCTGTTTTTGCATAATTTATATTTTCAAACCCTCTATTCATATCTATAAATTTTACTTTAATATCAGTAAAGATTTGGCACTAAATTAAGTGTTTTATTAACACATAATATTGATTAATATTTTTTTGTTGGTAATAGCTTATCAAATTTACTTGAATGTGTAGTCTGTAATTTGATTTGCCTCTTCAATGAGATTAATCACAATTTTGGCCAGCTCCTCTGTGGCCGCGCCCACCAGATCCGGTTTCATAACATCAAATTTACCGCCTTTGGTATGATAAATAAAGCCATCTGCCTCGGTTAAAATTACGGCGCCAGCTGCAATATCCCAAGGTTTCAGATCCTCAATGTGATAGACATCGCATTGACCCGTTGCTACATAGCACAAAGCGAGAGCGCCACTGCCAAAGCTGCGAGTGCTGCAAACCACAATAAATTCGTTGGAGTGTTTTTTCCACTCTCTCAATTTTCAACTTACGCGGTTGCATTTGAGCCCAGCTTGTAAATGCGTTTGATATTCTTGTCTCTCACACGAGGCGCATGTATTAGTGAGATCTCGTAGGCAACAACAGCTTGATTGATCTAAAAAAAAAAAAAGAAGCAACAAATACGAAAAAAAAAGCTGTTCAATTGAGAGACCGGAGAGATAAATTCTTGATATTTACTTTTGGTTTGCTTTATCATCATGATTGTAGTTTTTTTTTTCGGCAGTTATATAACTATAGATTACTTACCGTAGTTACTTTAGAGGTGTGTATGCGCTGGCCATTTAAGTAAGCGCCGTGACCCTTCCATGCCGAAAACAATTCGTTTGCCGGTGGATTATAAATAATGCCAACAACAAGCTCTTTGTTGATGGTCAAACCCACCGAAATGCAGCAATGTGGTATGCGATGAACGAAATTCGTGGTACCATCAATGGGATCGATGATCCACGTGGGTGCATCTGTCAATACCAGTTCGCGATGCGTTGTCGCCGCTTCTTCTTCGCCGATAATCAGCGATTCGGGAAAGGCAGCCAGCAGACCCTTCGTGAGTGCATCCTCGATCTGTTTGTCATAGACGGTGACCAGATCATAAAAGTCTGACTTAACCGTAAAATCAGCTTTGGGCTTCGTGTAACCCTCCATCAGCATTGGACCACATTTCTGCACCAAATCCAGCGCCACCTCGTAATACTCCTTCAGTTTCGACTCGCTTATTGTGTTGTTGCTCATAGTTGTTGTTTTGGTCTTGACGAACTGACGCTAACCACTGAGTTCTAATATCTAATTTAAGTAGCGGCGACACAGCTTTCAAAAGCTTTCCGAAAGCTTTCGCATACAAAAACTTTGTACTTTGAAGAGTAGAGCTGGGGGTATTATTGCTTTATGATGAAGTCTGTGTGTTCAGTTCAGAATAAATGATAAGACTAATCTTAGACTTAATTGCACATCTCCACATCTCTTTAAGGCTATTTCAATATTGAGATAAGATACGCATAAAGTGTGTCAGCTGATAAGAATAATATAATCTGCATAAGACTGCAGTTAAAACCCAGTTTAAAACGGGCAGTTAAATAATTTGTTTTTATCAAAGACTTTTATTGAAAAATGTTGCAGAGAAAATCATACAGTCGAGAAGAGAACTTAAAGGAAATTACTATAATTATCAAAAAATATTAAAAATATTTATTGGAAGGGTGTGCAATTGTCATTGAAACAAAGGTAAAACTTTTCGTATAATTGTATGAATTGGCAAGATTGAAAGAACAGCTTTAACAGCAAATGGAATTTATGGTCACACAACTTCCTCACCTCCCACAGACTTTGCTTGATCTGCCTTGCGTATTAGAGTTTCAATTTCCTTGCGCAGCGACTCAGTTCCGGCGCATATCAAGTCTGGCTTCATAATGTCAAAGGCGCCGCCATAAGGATGCGTTACAACGCCGCCAGCCTCACGTATAAGCAAATAGCCAGCGGCACAGTCCCAGGGATACATGTCCTCGATGTGAAAGGCATCCAAATTGCCAGCGGCGACCATGCAAAGTGAATCCACCACAGCAGAATATCCAAGCAAACTAAACGTAAAAAAAAACGAAGGAAATAAGTATTTTATATATTCTGAGAGTAGAGTTTTATTTATTTGTTTAGATAAATTAAACGAACCGCCTCGCCTCAGAGCCCACAAAGTAGATGCGTTTGATGTGCTTGTTTCTTATCGTTGGCTCGTGGAGCAGACACACCTCATAGGCCACATTGGCATCGTTTAGGCGCTCACAATTGCTGACATGAATGGGTTGTCCGTTGCAGTAGGCGCCTTGTCCCAATTTGGCTGTATAGAGCTTGGCCTGGGCGGGATTATTCACAATGCCCAGCACAATTTGCTTGTTAATTGAGAGTCCTATCGAAACGGACACGTGCGGTATTTGTTTAATGAAGTTGGAGGTGCCATCGATGGGATCTATGATCCAGGTGGGTGCATCTGTCAGCTCCTTGGTTACATTGTTGTTCTTGTGCGTATCCTCCTCGCCAATGAACTTATGCTCTGGATAGGTCGCGAGTATGCTCGTCATCAGAAACTCTTCGATCTCGTTGTCGTATTCGGTGACCACATTGTGAAATTGATTCCTTTTCAATGCAACAGATTTTCCAGCATTGTTATAGCCTTCTAACAGCATTTCACCGGCCCTAACAGCCAGCGGGTAAATAAACTCGTACAGCTCTTCAATTTCTCTCGAGCTTGTCATTGTTGGTTCTGATAGCTTTGTCACCTGCTCTCCAGCACTGCTCTCAACAAACTGAGTTCGCGAAACGGGTTTTTTACTCATCATGACTGAGATTTTTCAACTTTGTGAATTGAGCTTTTGGTTAATTATATTGCCAATAACATTAAACTTCTAAATGCTAAATGCTGTGATTGCGATGTGCACTGGGAAAAAAGTAGCAGACTTTTTATTGTTCGTATTAAAACAAGAGTCTTGAAACGTGGAATATATACTCGTGTATATCCGCGTCAGATAATTTATTGAGGTTGTATGACAAAGCAATTTTGAAAAGAAGCATATTATTCCCCCTTAAACATTTAACAAGGCTCTCGGACCCATAGATCTCATATTTCAAACTCCCATACATTTCTCAAAACTGAACCAATTTTGGTTTTTGATGGCATTTTTGTCATATTTTTCATTTATGTTGATGATACATTTAAAATATATGCACTTAAACAAATTTTTTTATTATTTATTTTTAATAAAGCATTTGATCCTTACTCATTTTCTCTCTTTTTTTCAAAATATGAAATTTTGAGTTTGCGCTTTCCAGAGCACAGCTCCCATATTTAAAACTATGAATGCGGTGGTTAATAATAATAAATACATTTAAGAAGTCAAATTTTTACCCGAAACTTTTTTTTATACCCTGAACTCATTGAAAATGGGTAAAACAGGGTATTATGGTTTTGTTGAAATGTATGTAACAGGCATAAGGAAGCATCTTCGACCCCATAAAGCATATATATTCTTGATCGATCTCGGAAACTACAAAAGCTAGAAAGCTGATCTTGGTCTCATTCAGTTCGTATATATTATACGCAATACAAGTTTATCATTTTTGTTCGATAACTTGATCCGTTTCATCAATATCGATAAAATTTCGATAACAACCTTTGGTTTTCTTACAATATCTCGGATACGATAAAAGATAGAACCAACTAAATTAGTGCGTTATGTTTGCGTAAGCAATACGCAGATTTTGATACCTCGATACTTGATGATTTTGGGTACCTCCCCCCAATTGCCTCCAATATCGATAAAACCAGAAAAATCGCAAATCAAAACTACAGACCTGCAAAATGCAAAATGGTTTGTACATAGATTTTGATGTCCCTAATAAGTCCTGAAAATTTCATAACGATCATACATTTCGTTTAGAAGAAAACAAGGATTTCGTGTCTGTGCATTCGTGCATTTGTATATATGTGTGTGTGTAAACGAGCTGAAATGTTTATGGAACCAGATCGCAGGGTTCAGGGTATCTCCTAGTCGGGCGGCCCCGACTAGAGCCTTCTCACTTGTTTTATTTAATCCGACTGCGTGGCGAAAATAGATTAGGGGTTTTAAATCTATGTATGAATATGTTTAACTTAATCATTGAAACAATATCATCATATAATCTGTTTCTTAAATTCCATGACTGTATTTGAAATGTTTGCTTGCCTTTTGTAGGGTCCGCCACAGCCCGGTCAGGGTCCGCCTGGAGGTCCCGGTGGACCTGGTGGTCCATCGGAGCGTTCTGGCCAAGAAAATCTGAACGCTCTGCAGCGGGCCATTGACTCGATGGAGGAGAAGGGACTGCAGGAAGATCCACGCTACTCTCAACTGCTGGCCATGCGCGCCACCTCCAAGCACCAGCATCTCAATGGCAATCAGGTGAATCTGCTGCGCACACAGATCACCGCCTACCGCATGCTGGCACGCAACAAGCCAATTTCCATGCAGATGCAGCAGGCGCTGCAGATGGCACAACAACAGCAACAACAACAGCAGCAGCAGCAGCAACAACAACAGCAGCAACAGCAGCAACCTCCACCGCCTATTGGACCGCCGGGTATGCCGGGTGGACCGCCGCCAGGTGGACAGCATGGAGGTCAGCAGCCAATGCAGCCACAACAGCCGCCCTCGACGGGCACACCGCCCCAGTGCTCGACGCCGCCAGCTAGTCCATACGGGCCTGTGCCTGTGCCTGGCCAGAAAATGCAGCCAGCACCGCCGCCGCACATGCAGGGGCAACCACTGCAGCCGCAGCCGCCACTAATCGGTGGAGCACCTCCGCAGCCGCAGCAGCAGCAGCAGCAACAACAACAGCAGCAGATGCAGCAGCAACAGCAACAACAACAAATGCAGCAGCAACAACAGCAACAACAACAGCAGCAACAACAACAGCAGCAGCAGCAGCAACAACAGCAGCCGCCTCTTCAGCCCACGCCGGAGCAGTTGCAGCACCAGCAGCACAATGGTGGCAAACCGTTGGCCATGGGCGTCTCTGGCGGTCAGCCGCTGATACCGGCCACGCCCATGCAGGTGCAGGGCGTGCGTCCCGCGGCGCCAGGTCTGCCCGGTAGTCAGGTTGCGCCGCCGGGTCCGCCACGACCGGGCGCACCGCCCGGACAGCAACAGCCGATGCCCAAACCGAACCGCGTGACCACCGTGGCCAAGCCGGTGGGCCTCGATCCCATAACGCTGCTGCAGGAGCGCGAGAATCGCATCGCAGCACGCATTTCGCTGCGCATGCAGGAGCTGCAACGGCTGCCGGCCACAATGTCGGAGGATCTGCGCCTGCAGGCGGCCATCGAGTTGCGTGCGCTGCGCGTCCTGAATTTCCAGCGCCAGCTGCGCATGGAGATCGTGCAGTGCACGCGCCGCGACACAACGCTGGAGACGGCCATCAACATGAAGTTCTACAAGCGCACCAAGCGCCAAGGACTGCGAGAGGCGCGCGCCACCGAGAAGCTGGAGAAACAACAAAAACTTGAGGCGGAACGCAAACGCAGACAGAAGCATCTGGAGTTCCTGTCGGCAGTGCTGCAGCATGGCAAGGATTTGCGTGACTATCATCGCAACAACAAGGTGGGTACCATATTATTTAGCACAACAGTTATCCACTAACCAAATCTGAATTGTCCACGAAACAGGCTCAGCTGGCGCGCATGAACAAGTCGGTGATGAATTACCATGCGAATGCGGAACGCGAACAGAAGAAGGAACAGGAGCGCATCGAGAAGGAGCGTATGCGTCGCTTGATGGCCGAGGATGAGGAGGGCTACCGCAAGCTGATCGATCAAAAGAAGGACAAGCGATTGGCATTCCTGCTGTCACAGACAGACGAGTACATCAGCAATCTAACACAGATGGTGAAACAACACAAGGACGATCAGATGAAGAAGAAGGAGGAGGAGGGCAAACGTCTGCAGCAGTACAAAAAGGAGCTGCTCATGAGCGGCGAATACGTCAACGTTGATGAGAGCAGCATTGCGGCCGATATGCGCGTCCACGTGATCGAGCAATGCAGCGGCAAGAAGCTAACCGGCGACGATGCACCGATGCTAAAGCATTTACATCGCTGGCTGAACATGCATCCCGGCTGGGATTGGATAGACGACGACGAGGACGATAACGATGAGTCGCCGGAGAAGAGGAAACCAAAGCCCGAGGAACAGCCACAATTAGAGCGCAATTCCACCGCCGAGGGATCTGAAGATGCAACAGACAAATCAGCCCAGCCAGGCGATCCCGAGGCCAACAATCTGATTAACCAGGTCAAGGTCGAGGATGATGAGTATCGCACCGAGGAGCAAACGTATTATAGCATTGCCCACACCGTGCACGAAAAGGTCACCGAGCAGGCCAGCATTATGGTCAATGGCCAGCTGAAGGAATACCAGTTGAAGGGTCTCGAATGGCTCGTCTCGCTGTACAACAACAATTTGAATGGCATTTTGGCCGATGAGATGGGTCTGGGCAAGACCATACAGACCATTTCGCTGGTCACCTATCTGATGGATCGCAAGAAGGTGATGGGACCGTATTTGATCATCGTACCGCTCTCCACGCTGCCCAATTGGGTGCTGGAGTTCGAGAAATGGGCACCCGCTGTGGGCGTTGTCAGCTACAAGGGCAGTCCACAGGGTCGTCGCTTGCTTCAGAACCAAATGCGCGCCACCAAATTCAATGTGCTGCTCACCACGTACGAGTATGTGATCAAGGACAAGGCGGTGCTGGCCAAAATACAGTGGAAGTACATGATCATCGATGAGGGCCATCGCATGAAGAATCACCATTGCAAACTGACGCAGGTGCTCAACACCCATTATATAGCGCCTTATCGGCTGCTGCTCACCGGCACACCGCTCCAGAATAAGCTGCCCGAGCTGTGGGCGCTGCTTAACTTTTTGCTACCTTCCATATTCAAGTCTTGCTCCACGTTTGAGCAGTGGTTCAATGCGCCGTTCGCCACCACCGGCGAGAAGGTGGAACTGAACGAGGAGGAGACCATTTTGATTATTCGACGTTTGCACAAAGTGTTGCGTCCGTTCCTGTTGCGTCGTCTCAAAAAGGAGGTGGAACACCAGCTGCCCGACAAGGTCGAGTACATTATTAAGTGCGATATGTCCGCACTGCAGCGCGTCCTCTACAAGCACATGCAGAGCAAGGGCGTCCTGCTCACCGATGGCTCCGAGAAGGGCAAACATGGCAAGGGCGGCGCCAAGGCACTCATGAACACCATCGTCCAGCTGCGCAAGCTGTGCAATCATCCATTCATGTTCCAGCATATCGAGGAGAAGTACTGCGATCACACTGGCGGACATGGCGTTGTTTCCGGTAAATACTGCAGGACTTGCAATATCCCGTCCGGTTTCTGAAATACATCATTGTTTCTTTTGCAGGGCCCGATCTGTATCGTGTGTCGGGTAAATTTGAGCTGCTGGATCGCATCCTGCCCAAACTGAAGGCCACCAATCATCGCGTGCTGCTCTTCTGTCAGATGACCCAGTGCATGACCATTATTGAGGATTACCTAAGTTGGCGTCAGTTTGGCTATTTGCGCCTCGATGGCACCACCAAGGCCGAGGATCGTGGCGAACTCTTGCGCAAATTTAATGCCAAGGGCTCCGATTATTTCGTCTTCTTGCTGTCCACACGCGCCGGTGGTCTCGGCTTGAATTTGCAGACAGCCGACACAGTGGTCATCTTTGATTCTGATTGGAATCCGCACCAGGATCTGCAGGCCCAGGATCGTGCGCATCGTATCGGACAGCGTAATGAGGTGCGTGTGTTGCGCCTAATGACGGTCAATTCGGTGGAGGAGCGCATTTTGGCCGCGGCACGGTACAAGCTGAATATGGACGAGAAGGTCATCCAGGCTGGCATGTTCGATCAGAAGTCCACGGGCAGCGAGCGTCAGCAGTTCCTGCAAACGATTTTGCACCAGGACGACAACGAAGAGGAGGAGGAGAACGAAGTGCCCGACGATGAGATGATAAACATGATGATAGCGCGCAGCGAAGAAGAAATTGAAATCTTCAAGAAAATGGATATCGAACGTAAGAAAGAGGACGAGGATATCCATCCGGGCAGAGAGCGTCTAATCGATGAGTCCGAGCTGCCCGACTGGCTAACTAAAGACGATGACGAGGTGGAGCGTTTCCACTACCAATACGATGAGGACACCATATTGGGTAAGTCGTAATTATGATTGCTATTTAGGATTTCATAAACTTAACCTTTCAATGGACTTTCAGGTCGTGGCTCACGCCAGCGCAAGGAGGTGGACTACACGGACAGCCTGACAGAAAAGGAGTGGCTGAAGGCCATCGATGATGGCGCCGAATTCGACGAAGAGGAGGAGGAGGATAACGACTCCAAACGCAAGCGGCGCAAGCGCAAGAATCGCAAAGACGAATCGGATGATGATTCGCTCATACTGAAGCGTAGACGCCGCCAGAATTTGGACAAACGCTCCAAGAAGCAAATGCACAAGATCATGAGCGCTGTTATCAAGCACACACAGGACGGTCGCATGCTGTCCGAGCCGTTTATGAAGCTGCCCTCGCGGCAACGTTTGCCCGATTATTATGATATTATCAAGCGGCCGGTGGACATTAAGAAAATACTGCAGCGGATCGAGGACTGCAAATATGCGGATCTAAATGAGCTCGAAAAGGACTTCATGCAGCTCTGCCAGAATGCGCAAATCTACAACGAGGAGGCGTCGCTCATTTATCTGGATTCCATAGCGCTGCAAAAAGTGTTCGCTGCCGCCAGGCAAAGAGTTACAGCGGCTGCGGATGCGGCTGCTGTGGCCGCTGGTGACAACACGGGCGATGCTCAGGGCAATGGCGGCGGCGGCGGTGGCTCCGACAATTCGGACAACGATGATGATGATGGTGATGATAATTCGGATGATGAGGAAATAGCCACCACTTCAGCGGCGGCTGTTAAAATGAAGCTAAAACTTAACAAATCGTTGGCCAGTGCACCGGCCACGCCCACACAATCCTCAGCAGCTGCCGCGGTGGCTAACAGTGGCGCAGCCACCACATCCAAGAAGCAAACGCGTCGCAAGCGCTCCCAAAAGAAATACACCATATCGGATGATGATGACGATGACATGGACTAGCTACCACTGGGCGTCATCTTCAAGCGAGCCACTTTGGATGCGTCGAACGGTGCCGAATTCAACTAACATTTAGTTTACGTTAAGTTCTTTTAGCTACCCGTATTCAGTTTCCAAACCAACCCAACCATCCCAGCACTTTCCCCAGATCCCAGCAATAATGAAACTTTCTTCAGTTTTTCGCACATATATACAAAACACAATGATATATACATATATATTTAAAGCAAATACTTTTTAAATAAATCTACAGTCTGTCTAAACATAAACCAGACTGTCTTTATAGAAAACAACAAGACAAAGGACATTGCTTTTAATGGAATCGACAAATCATATAAAAAAGGATATTTTTTTGCACCCCTTTAAATATGTAACTATTTAAAGTACCAATGCTTTTTTCTTTAGAATAAATGCAAAGAACGCAAGAATTAGTGGCAAGCGAATATCGCCCTACAGCAATGTATGAAAGTATTCATCACAAAACTCGTGTATGGATGCGGCATATTCCTCATCGCCGCTCTCACTGCGCCGTAGCGGTATTTTATGCGCGTTCGCATATAGATCCTCATCGATGTTGACATCATCGCTCTCTGAAACAATAAATCATGAAACTCGTTTAATATACTAAATTTGGCTTGAGGCACTGAGAGCAATATCTCGCTAAATTTTATCTTGTAATAAGCTGTAGATAAATTTTAGCGTATTGAAAGCTCAGTATATTATTTGGCAGAAGTTTCTGGAAACAATTTCGTTACAATTACATTTGTTATTAATCACAAAACTTTCCTTAGACAAACTTTTATAGTCGCGAAAAAATTACATTATTTAATTTTGCTTAACATTGACATTTAAAAGAAAATTATTTAAATTGAAAATTCTAGACTGAATTCGATCATAATTTAATTTAATGGATTTTAGTTATAATTTGAAATTTAATGCAGATTATTAAAAAACTTAACTATAATATATATATATAAATATATATGTCTCGCTTATCGCGAGCTAAACCAAACAAAATTACGAAAGATAAGGCAAACTATATTACTTGTTAAACACATCTAAATTCAGCACTATTACAAATGTATCACAATATTTACTTTTATTATAGACATATAATTTAAAATCATGCTAAAAAGTCTCTCTAAAGTGCAGTAAAATTGATGCGAATGACCTGCACAATTTTTGAATCAACTCACCTCTATATTTTTGCTTTCTGCGCAAACGTAGCTTGGAGCTGGACATCACCGCCTCATCGCCCAGGTCCAGCTCGAGGTCTCTGGAGGATCGGGAGTAGCGCACGGGCGGCGCCAGAAACCAATACGATTTCATGATGCCGTGCAGGCCGGGCATTTGACGCAGTTCGTCGAGTTTTTGCGGCTGATTCGCCAGCGATTCAAATGCTCTCAGCTGCAACGTAGCCGGCTGCGATGTGGAGTTAATCAGCCGTATGACAGACTTTGCGGCCGTCGAACACACCATTGGATAGATTTTGACATGCGGATCTGTTGGAACATTCGTGTAGGCAACGCCCAGCGAGCGTCGATTCAAATAGAACTCCAAACGGCCACGTGTCCGATCCAGATAGATGCCCACCAGGCAGCCCTGGGAGAACTTTTGGCCATAGGGCAACTGTTCGCCACAGTGCTGGATTTTGCCGTTATAGGAATAGCCCCAGGATTGGGCATTGGTGCCCAGTGCCGAGACAAAATGGAATTTAAATTGCTCCAGATGTACGCTATCAGTGCCTATGCCAAACATCTGGAAAAGATTACGAGTTTCGAAGAGATGTTGTAAATGGGTTTGCATTGACCTTTTGTAATTGAGCGGATTGGATGAGGAGGAGGAGCAGGAGAAATGGCTAGCTTATCAGTTTAGCTCACTCAGTTACTCCGATTTCCTCATGCCGCGACAGACAGACAGACAGGCTAAGACTCTTATCTACCGAGTGTCGCTTATGTCGCCGACTATTTTAAGCCGACTATTTATTAATGTGGATGCAGTTGCTGGGCCAGAACTTACCACGTCTGTGCCGGAGAGCGCTGTCACGACGCGCATTTCCCAGAAGTGCACTTTGTCCTGCTGCAGCGGTTGTCCGCCACGCACAATGGCCGTGCCCTGACTGTATGTGGGATGGAATATGATGTCTCTGCCGATGATTTGGGCGTCGGCGTCCTCGCCTTGATGCCATTGCCATTGCAGGCCATTGCCGGTGTCTTCGCCGCAACGGCACTTGACCAGATCGGGTATGTGTCCCTTGTGGTTGGCCACATCGATGCTGCTCGGAAATGAGCAATCGCAGAAGCCGGGACAGCGCAGATCCTGATCTGTATTTAGCAGCGCCATTATTCTGATATGTTTATACGTTTATGTTTACTTGGCCTGGTTACGCTCCACTCGCTTTCGGGGTCGCAATGCAACTGATTTGCTTATCGATTTACCGCTCAATATATTACAATTGCAGGAGAGCGCTTGGTTTGTTTACATTTGCTTTACAATGGGTACGGTGTGACCGAAACTTAATTATATCAGTGTTGGGCAACGCAGTTATCAGGTGTGCATCGATAGATTAATATCGATGTAAAACATATCGACGAAAGCGCATCCGTGTCTCGCCGCCAGCCAGAAAACAGGAAAGAAAATATATATTTACCGCGTTTAATTGCAAATATAAGTTACTGTAGCGCTAAAAACATTAACAAAACTCCAAACAAATATGGCGGATGCCGCAGCACGTCAATTGCAGTACGAGTATAAGGCGGTAAGTACTTAACAAGCCTTTAGAAAAATTACCGCCACATGCGGTAAACGTTTACCGAAAAAGTTTGTTGATTTTTTTTTAACAATTTTTTTTTTGTTTGTAGAACTCGAATCTTGTGCTGCAAGCTGATGTTCGTCTTATCGAGCGTCCGCGCCGCGATGAAGCCACCGGCGAGGTGTGCACACTAGTGGGCAAATTGGATGGCACCCGCATGGGTGATCGCTATCAACGCACAAAGCCGGAGAAAACGGAGGAGCGCAAGGCGAAGCGCCAGAAGCGTGATGAGGCTCAGTACGATTTTGAGCGCATGAAGGGTGCCACGCTGCTCTCGGAGGGTATCGATGAAATGGTGGGCATTGTCTATCGTCCCAAAACGCAGGAGAC
Organism: Drosophila micromelanica; assembly: GCA_004143825.1. NCBI lineage: Eukaryota > Metazoa > Arthropoda > Insecta > Diptera > Drosophilidae > Drosophila > Drosophila micromelanica. The sequence continues at coordinate 68,727 of SCDY01000693.1, read as the reverse complement.
GCGTCAGACCTACGAGGTGTTACTTAGCTTCATACAAGAGGCTCTCGGAGATCAGCCGCGCGATATTTTGTGCGGTGCTGCCGATGAAATTCTGGCTGTGCTCAAGAACGAGCGTCTCAAGGATCGCGAACGCAAGCGTGAAGTGGACAGTTTGCTGGGCGAGGTGACAGACGAACGTTTCGCCCTGCTCGTTAATCTGGGCAAGAAGATCACCGATTTCGGATGCGATGCTGTCAATGCGCTAACAGCAGCCACCAACAATGAGGAGCAAATTGATGATACATACGGCATCAATGTGCAGTTCGAGGAGTCCGAAGAGGAGAGCGACAATGACATGTACGGCGAAATACGCGACGACGATGCCCAAGACGAGGGCGAGGAGGCGCGCATCGATCATACGCTGCACGCCGAGAACGTAAGTAATATTCACTTCACTTCAATGCTAAATACTTATCTAAAACTTGATTCACAGCTGGCTAGCGAGGAGGCGGCGAGTAATGTGAAAAAGGATCGGTTGCTTCACCCGCTGGACATTGATGCCTATTGGCTGCAGCGCTGCCTCAGCAAGTACTACAAGGATGCGATGGTCTCGCAGAGCAAAGCGGCCGATGTGCTCAAGATACTAAAGGATGCCGCCGATGAGCGCGACTGTGAGAATCAGCTTGTGCTGCTGCTGGGCTACGACTGCTTTGACTTTATTAAGCAGCTGAAGCTGAATCGACAGATGATACTATATTGTACCATGCTGGCGTCCGCACAAACGGACAGCGAGCGGCAGCGTATACGCGAAAAGATGCGCGGCAATGCAACGCTGGCCAAGATACTGCGTCAACTGGACACGGGCAAGGCCGATGAGCAGGATGAGTCGGATGCGCTGGCCAACAAGCGTGGCAAGGGCGATGCTGATGACGGCGGTGCAGCGGCTGCTGGTCAAGTGGCCGGCGTGCGTCAACTGCTGGAACTGGACGAGCTGGCCTTTACCCAGGGCTCGCATTTCATGGCCAACAAACGCTGCCAGCTGCCCGATGGCAGCTACCGCAAGCAGCGCAAGGGCTACGAGGAGGTGCATGTGCCCGCCCTGAAACAGGTGCCCTTCGATACGAACGAGGAGCTGCAACCAATTGACAAGCTGCCCAAGTATGTGCAGCCCGTTTTCGATGGCTTCAAGACCCTAAATCGCATTCAGAGTCGCCTCTATAAGGCCGCCCTGGACAGCGACGAGAATATGCTGCTGTGCGCGCCAACTGGTGCTGGTAAAACGAATGTCGCCCTGCTCACCATGATGCGTGAGATTGGCAAGCACATCAACGAGGACGGCACCATAAATGCCCAGGATTTCAAGATCATCTATGTGGCGCCCATGAAATCGCTAGTACAGGAAATGGTCGGTAACTTTGGGCGTCGTCTGGCCTGCTACAATCTGACCGTCTCCGAGCTGACGGGTGATCATCAGTTGACCCGCGAGCAAATTGCTGCCACACAGGTGATTGTCTGCACGCCGGAAAAGTGGGATATTATAACGCGCAAGGGTGGCGAACGCACATTTGTCAGCCTGGTGCGACTGGTGATCATCGATGAGATCCATCTGCTGCACGACGAACGTGGACCGGTGCTGGAGGCGCTGGTGGCGCGTACCATACGTAATATTGAGACCACACAGGAGGATGTACGTTTGGTGGGTTTGTCTGCCACATTACCAAACTACCAGGACGTGGCCACATTTCTGCGCGTCAAACCGGACAAAGGACTCTTCTACTTCGACAACAGCTATCGTCCCGTGGCATTGGAACAACAGTACATTGGTGTCACGGAGAAGAAGGCGCTGAAACGTTTCCAGGTTTGTGTCTTCATTCCATTTGCTATAATATGTGTTGATTATATAATTTCCATTGCAGGTGATGAACGAAATTGTCTATGAGAAAACAATGGAGCATGCTGGCCGCAATCAGGTGCTGGTCTTTGTGCATTCGCGCAAGGAGACGGGCAAGACAGCGCGCGCAGTGCGTGACATGTGCCTGGAGCAGGACACGCTGGGCAGCTTTCTGCGGGAGGGATCAGCCAGCATGGAAGTGTTGCGCACCGAAGCCGAGCAGGTGAAGAATACGGAACTGAAGGAACTGTTGCCCTATGGCTTTGCCATACATCATGCTGGCATGACGCGCGTGGATCGTACGCTGGTGGAGGATCTATTTGCCGATCGTCATATTCAGGTGCTGGTATCGACGGCCACGTTGGCCTGGGGTGTCAATTTGCCCGCGCACACGGTCATCATCAAGGGCACCCAAGTCTACAATCCGGAGAAGGGTCGCTGGGTCGAGCTGAGCGCCTTGGATGTGCTGCAGATGTTGGGACGTGCAGGTCGTCCCCAGTACGATACCAAGGGCGAGGGCATACTCATCACCAATCATAGCGAGCTGCAGTTTTATCTGTCGCTGCTCAACCAACAGCTGCCCATTGAGTCGCAGTTCGTTTCCAAGCTGCCAGACATGCTCAATGCCGAGATTGTCCTGGGCACCGTGCAGCATCTACAGGATGCGGTCAACTGGCTGGGCTACACCTACCTCTACATCCGCATGTTGCGCAATCCGACATTGTATGGCGTTTCACATGATGCGATCAAAGCGGATCCCCTGCTGGAACAGCATCGTGCAGATCTGCTGCACACGGCCGCCTGTTGCCTGGAGCGCAGTGGACTTATCAAGTACGAGCGTAAGACGGGCCACTTCCAGGTTACCGATTTGGGACGCATTGCATCGCACTATTATCTCACACACGAGACCATGTTGACCTACAATCAATTGCTGAAGCAAACTCTGAGTGAAATTGAGCTATTCCGCGTATTCTCGCTCTCCTCGGAGTTTCGACACATCTCTGTGCGCGAGGAGGAGAAACTGGAGCTGCAGAAGCTGATGGAGCGTGTGCCCATACCCATCAAGGAGTCCATTGAGGAGCACAGCGCCAAGGTGAATGTGCTGCTGCAAGCCTACATCTCGCAGCTGAAGCTGGAGGGCTTCGCCTTGATGTCCGACATGGTGTTCATCACACAATCCGCAGCGCGTCTCATGCGTGCCATCTTTGAGATTGTGCTGACACGCGGCTGGGCCCAGCTGGCGGATAAAACGCTGACGCTTTGCAAGATGATTGATCGCCGGATGTGGCAATCGATGACGCCGTTGCGTCAATTCAAGAAAATGCCGGATGAAATTGCCAAGAAGCTGGAAAAGAAACACTTTCCCTGGGCGCGCCTCTACGATCTGGAGCCCCATGAGCTGGGCGAACTGATACGTGTGCCCAAGCTGGGCAAGACCATACACAAATTCGTGCATCAGTTTCCCAAACTGGAGCTATCCACCCACATCCAGCCCATAACGAGAGCTACGCTGCGCGTGGAGCTCACAATTACGCCCGATTTTCAATGGGATGAGAAGGTGCACGGTCAGTCGGAGGGTTTCTGGGTATTGATTGAGGATGTCGACTCGGAGCTGATCCTGCATCATGAGTTCTTCTTGCTCAAGCAGAAGTATGCCCAGGACGAGCATCAGCTTAAGTTCTTTGTGCCCGTCTTTGAGCCGCTGCCGCCGCAATATTTTCTGCGCATTGTCTCAGATCGCTGGATAGGCGCCGAGACGCAGCTGCCCGTATCCTTCAGGCATCTCATACTGCCCGAGAAAAATATGCCGCCCACGGAACTGTTGGACTTGCAGCCGCTGCCCATCAGCGCACTGCGTCAGCCCAAATTTGAGGCATTCTATTCGCAGCGTTTCCCACAGTTCAATCCCATACAGACGCAGGTCTTCAACGCGGTCTACAACAGCGATGAGAATGTGTTTGTGGGCGCACCCACGGGCTCTGGCAAAATGACAATTGCGGAGTTTGCCATAATGCGCTTGTTCAGCCAAAGCAGCGATGGGCGTTGCGTCTATCTGGTGTCCCAAGAGGCGCTCGCCGATCTGGTCTTTGCCGACTGGCATGCCAAGTTTGGCGCTCTGGATATCAAAGTGGTCAAGTTGACTGGTGAAACGGGCACAGATTTGAAGCTAATTGCCAAGGGACAGCTGGTGATAACCACCGCGGATAAATGGGATGTGCTGTCGCGTCGCTGGAAACAGCGCAAGAATGTGCAGCAGATCAATCTGTTTATTGTCGACGAGCTGCAGCTGGTTGGCGGTGAGGAGGGCCCGGTCATGGAGATTGTCTGCTCCCGCATGCGTTACATAAGCTCACAAATTGAGAAACAGATACGCATCGTGGCGCTGTCTGCATCGCTGACAGATGCCCGGGACGTCGCCCAGTGGCTGGGCTGCAATCCGAATGCCACATTCAACTTTCATCCAAGCGTAAGGCCCATACCACTGGAGCTGCACATACAGGGATTCAATGTTACCCACAATGCCACACGCATTGCGACCATGTCCAAGCCCGTCTACAATGCGATACTCAAGTACAGCCCGGACAAGCCGGTCATTGTGTTTGTTTCGTCGCGTAAACAGGCGCGCCTCGCAGCCATTGATATTCTGACATATGCCGCCTCGGATATGCAGCAGAATCGCTTCTTCCATGCGGAGGAGGAGGATATACAGCCCTTCCTTGAACGCATGTCGGACAAGACGCTCAAAGAGACGCTCGCACAGGGCGTTGCCTACTTGCATGAGGGCTTGTCCGCATCCGATCATCGTCTGGTCGAGCAGCTCTTCGATTCGGGCGCTGTGCAGGTGGCTGTTGTCTCCCGGGATCTGTGCTGGGGCATGAGCATCTCGGCGCACCTTGTCATCATCATGGACACACAATTCTACAATGGCAAGAACCACTCGTATGAGGACTACCCCATAACGGATGTGCTGCAAATGATTGGACGCGCCAATAGGCCCAACGAGGATGCGGATGCCAAGTGTGTGCTGATGTGTCAGAGCTCCAAGAAGGATTTCTTCAAGAAATTCATTAACGAGCCGCTGCCAATCGAAAGTCATTTGGATCATCGGATGCACGATCATTTCAATGCCGAGGTGGTCACCAAAACCATTGAGAACAAACAGGACGCCGTCGATTATCTGACATGGACATTCCTCTATCGCCGACTAACCCAAAATCCCAACTACTACAATCTGCAGGGCGTCACCCATCGACATTTGTCTGATCATCTGTCGGAGCTTGTGGAGAACACGCTCAGCGATTTGGAGCAATCGAAGTGTATAAGCGTCGAGGATGACATGGACACATTGCCCCTGAATTTGGGCATGATTGCCGCCTACTACTATATTAACTACACGACTATCGGTAGGTTCCGGTCTGTAAATTCTAATCCCAATTCTAATTATTAATTCATTGCCAACATTTTTCCTGCAGAACTCTTCAGTTTGTCGTTGAACAGCAAAACCAAAGTTCGCGGTCTGTTGGAGATTATTTCTTCGGCAGCGGAGTATGAGGATGTTGTGGTGAGGCATCACGAAGAGCAGGTCCTGCGCACGCTTTCCCAGCGGCTGCCCAATAAACTAACTGGTCCCAATGAATCGGCGCCCAAGTAAATATATTTTAAATTTACCCTATCTATTAAATTTATAAAAAACTTGCAATTCATTTTTAGATTTAATGATCCTCACATTAAAACGAACTTGCTGCTTCAGGCGCACCTGTCGCGTTTGCAACTCGGCCCAGAGCTTCAGGGCGATACGGAGCAGATTCTCAGCAAGGCCATACGCCTGATTCAGGCCTGTGTGGATGTGCTGAGCTCCAATGGCTGGCTATCGCCTGCTGTTGCTGCCATGGAACTGGCACAGATGGTTACTCAGGCCATGTGGAGCAAGGACTCGTATCTGCGGCAGCTGCCACACTTCAATGCAGAGATCATAAAACGCTGCACAGAAAAGGCAATGATTATTTACTATCTTAGTGTTGAGCTAAGCTTATAGTTATTATGTTTACATTCGCAGAAAATCGAAACTGTTTTCGATATCATGGAGCTGGAGGATGAGGATCGCACTCGCTTGTTGCAGCTTTCCGATGTACAAATGGCCGATGTGGCTCGTTTCTGCAATCGTTATCCCAACATCGAGCTCAATTATGAGGTGGTTGACAAAGATCGCATCAATTCTGGTTCCACGGTGAATGTGGTGGTCCAACTGGAGCGCGAGGATGAGGTCACCGGACCGGTTATAGCGCCATTCTTCCCCCAGAAACGTGAGGAGGGCTGGTGGGTGGTCATTGGTGATCCCAAGACCAATTCATTGCTCTCCATCAAACGCCTCACCCTGCAGCAAAAGGCTAGGGTCAAACTTGATTTTGTGGCGCCCAGTCCAGGCAAGCATGATTATACACTGTACTACATGAGCGATTCCTATTTGGGCTGCGATCAGGAATACGCATTCTCCATTGAAGTGGGCGATTTTCAATCGGAAAGCGAAAGCGAATCCGATTAAGTCTGAAGCAATAGCCACAACAAACAAAAACACATACATAAATTTGATCAAAATGACGAATGTTCGATATATTTCGGAGAATACAGACACTGGTTCAAAGTGGGAGAAGTAAATAAGCTCAAAATATTTGATCGATTTTTGATTACTTTTCATATGGCAATTCTTAGTGTATTTGACATATGCAACAATATTAAGGATAAACTTAAGTGTCATGTCAGCATAATTGTATGAAGAGAAATCACCTGAATTTTATTCAAATTCAACTATAAATATTTGCACAACTTTCTTCCCAGCTTTTAATACCTTTTTATCATTATAATTATTTGTGACATTAACGACTCACAGAAACAGCGCCGCCGCGGCTGCTGCCAGTGTTGCCAAATCCGCTGTTGGCGAAATTATTTGTGTTTGCAAAACTGATCGTTTGGCCGTTGGGCAGTTTGTAGACCTGACTGATTGAAGCGCCGGCAGAGTTGCTGTTTCCGAAGGGATTGAAGTTTTGAGATTGGGTGGCCGTGCTGGCGGAGGAGGCGCCAAATGAACCGTTAGCACTTTGCGATTGGAATCCCTGGGCCTGTGCATTGGCCGCCGATGAGCCGGCATTGAAACCATCGTTGTAGTTGTTGTTTGCCGCACCATTCGCAGCTGTCTGCTCCTGGTTGTAGCCATTGGGTCCCAACGGACGGAATGGATCCAGGTACACATTGGCATCAGCATTGCCGCCATTGGGACCGGCGCCCACATTGACGCCGCCTCGGATGCCGCCGGCCTGTGACTCCACTTCTGCATTGCTGCCATGTCCACGACCTCTGCGCTTCACGCGCTTGTGCACCGCATAGATCTCTCGCAGCGTTTCATCGAGTGTGGACCGCACGCGTCGGACATTCTGACGTGCTTTGGGCTTTATGTGCAGATTGGACTCCAAGACCACCTCCTCGATGGTGGCGCCTTTAACAGCTGTTCAACATCAATTCAATCAGCACCAATATTCAATTAAATTCGTTTATGCTTTGATACTTACGCAATCCCTCCTGAACCTGCTTTTCATTGCGTTGCCTCAGCTGCGGCGCCGCTGAAGCTGCTGATAGGCAGATGGCGGCTAAGATTAGCATATAAATTGACAAATTCATAGTGAGTGAACACTGCGATAGTTCCAGGGCACGTCCGACAGCTACGCAGCGCCAAAGACGACTGTTGGAAGCTGCGCGCGCCGTTTGCGGTTTATTTAACAGAAACTCTCACTTTTCAAACGCCAGGGGGCGCCCCCTATTGGTTGGCAGTGCTAATTACGCTTATAAATATTTAAATGTTTTAACTCTATAGCTGTCTGGGCGTATGATAATCGTTTATTTTTTTGGCATATGTAACAAAACAAAAGACAAAAGACTTAAGACTTTTTTTTGTATAATTAGGCAAAATAAAAATATAAAAACAAGTCTACAAAAGCCGTAACCGGTTTTCGTTTTTTCAAAGCTCATGCAGGAACTAGTTTGATTTCGTTGCTGTTGTTTTTGGTTTGTTGGCTTATTGGATTTCCTTTTCGGGAACAGATGATGCCCAGAACTTGTACTTGTCTACATGAGTGTGCGTGTGTGTTAGTGTGGGTTGGGGGCGACGAAAGGTTTAGGCGGTGCAACCCAGTGAACTTTTTAATGCGATTGCGCTGAAGTTAATGCACGGTTTCAGCTTGAAACAGGTAAGAGTGCTCAGGTCGCGAGTGCCCGACTAGGAGACACCCTAACATGCTCGTTCAAGAAGTGAAAATAGGATAGGGCCTAAGTAACAAGATCACGAAAAAACTCTGCAACGCAAAAAAAAAATATAAGACCCTTTTTCACCTCTTTATATCTATATTATACTGTGAACAAGTATGGTGCAGTCGGGTACACCCAACTGCTCGTTACTTGTTTATTTATTTTTTTTATTTCCGTGGAACGGGATGTGGTATCCAAGAACTGATATCTTCTTGATCTGTTACTTACCAATTTTGTGTATCGAGCTCAAAGTCTTTCTGATTTAAGGAAACCCAACAAATGAAAATTGGTATACCTTTAAATTACTATTAGTAGCCCATGTTAAAATTAAAATGTAATAAGAAAATTGGATTATTTTCTTAAATTTCTTTTAATTTAATTACACATTAAGTAAATTGTTTGTTTCTTAAATAAAAGACACAGATATTTAAAAGACACAAATTCAATGCATCGAGCGAATTTAAGTGAACAATAACAAAATTTCTTTGCTGAGATCGCTTAATGATATAAAAAAATATGCTTGCCACACCATGTGGTTGTGTGTGCAAATGGAATATGCCCATACATAATGAACGATGTGTATTTGTTGGAAACAACGTATAATGTAAATTTCTTAGCTACAACATGAGATTCGGCATGAGGCGCTTGAACGGTTTGTTTGTTGATTGTTTCGAGTTCTGAAAATGTATGCGAGTGTTCATCTTAACGCTACAATGATGATAAGTACGACAAAAATGCGCTTCTATGCTTAAGCTTATGCATTAAGTAAAGGAAACAACAAAACTGAGCACTGTTTGATATACTTAAGTAATTAAATTCTAATTAGTTGAATGTAGTTGATTCACGTTTAATTCCTATTCGATGCCATGCGCAAAGATCATAACCAGGCCAGGCTCGACCATCACATCCTCAGTCATGTGCACATTGTCACAGCTCAGCACAAGCACCGCCTGTTTGCCTGCAACAACAAAGCCTTCGATTAGTTAGAGGAGCTGCTTCCGATGATTTTTACTGAAAACTCACCTGGTATACGGCGGCAAACGTAATTATCGTAGATCCGTCTATTATTCTGACGCGTTTCGAGAGAGCTTAGACCGCGGGGCCAGCGCCGTTCGTGGCAGTTTTCCATTAGGCTATCCAGTATGTGTGGCGGGCAACCCGACTCCGAGAGAGCTCGCTTGATCATCAGCTGCAACGAAGTAGGTTAGAAGGGATTTGTTCTTAGTTAGCTTCTGATGCTGCTCACCTGTAGGGCATCGTCGGGCGTGGAGATCATACCGCCCCAGCGTGTAACACGCGCTCTGGCCAAAGCGCTGCTCCAACGTATCACCTCGTCGCGTTCCATTTGATCGGCTATGGCTCGCATCGCAGGATTTGAGACGCGCATGGCACGCATAAAATCTTTAAATAGTTGCAGCTCACGCTTCAGCTCATTGATGGTCAGCTGCTGATCGGTGATCTCCGTCTTCAGTTGACCAATTTGATCGGTTTGTTTGACAATTAATGCGCGCAGCTCACGCACGCAATTATGATCCTTCAATTCATCCTTGGGTATGTCAAAGCCACAGCCTTTTTCACAGGGAAACGGACGCTTTGGATTATGGACGCAGTCCTCCAAATGTGAGTTGTACGCATCCAATTTGAGCACAGCTGTGCAGCCATAGGGCGCATTGTCACAGGTAATTGACAGCCTACAAAAGTGATTGATGCCCTCTATAGAGTATTTACACAGCACAGGTGTGGGCGCGACTTACCTGGACAACAAGTTGCGCAATATGCCGGTAGTTAGTGCATTGCGATCGACTGGACATGTGGGCTGGCGTGTTAGCCATTCGTTAATGCAGCCACGACAGAAGGCGTGTTCGCACATGACCGCCTATTGAAATAATAAAACTCCATTACATGAAAAAATGTTTCAAAGTGCGGTGTGTTTGTTTTTGTTGTCAAACCTGCAGCGGATCCTCGAGCACACCTGAACATATGGGACATGTTAGCTCCTCGTCCACTTCGCCTTGAAAGCGATTGACATCATAGCCCATTGCAATCTTTATTGAATGCCGTAGCTACATCAAAATTTACTCAGTTTAGATTGCAAAATTTTTTTTGCTGCTGCGCTTGTGTTGTTTCAGTGCTGGATAATGCGCTTGAAAGTGCGCGCAGTGTTGCAAAGTACAAAATATATCACAGTTTATCGACAGGTCAATACAATATATTTTTTTTTTCTATATCTAAAATATCGATAAGTTGATGTGACATTTTCTACGAGGCAAATTTAAAATAAAAAGAACAAAACCAGTTTATTGAAATTGGTGCTGACGTAGTAATTTTATTTTAAATTTAAAACGATGCCATTTAAATATGACATTTGCATGGTACAAAATACTGAGTCTGCGCTGGCTTCGGTCTAAGGCTATAAAAACTCGTCAGATGGTAGAAAATTACAACTGTAACTAAAAAACTAACACAAAACTAACTACAAACGACAACAACGAACAAATATCCATACATATATAATGCACAACGTGTGCTAAATTTCATTACGATCCTTCCAGCCATACTTTTGCCTTTGCTGTTGTTTCTCTCTGCTATTCGCGTGCCTGCTGTTGCTGGGTTTACAATAACATGAACGCTGCTGTGAATCCAGATACGCTTTACAGCCTAGTGTTAGGGTGCCGGAGAACAGCATCTTGGCGGCTGCCTTGCAGCCTTTGGTCACCAGATCGCTGACAAGCGACTTCTCATAGCTGTCGCAGTGTTTGTACAGGCACCGCTTGAAGTCCAGATCGCAGAGCTCCTTGTCGCTGTTGCAGGTGTCGTAGCAAATATCGTGCGCGTTGCAGCATGTCTCCATTTCGGCGGCGGGCAGGTATTCCGTGCTGATTCTCAAGCCCAGCGAACCACAGCCATCGGCGGTGGGCACGTATAATCTATTTTGCACGGCGCGCGGCACTACAACAGTGGAGAAACACGTCAGTGTAAGGCTATCCTATTTACATAATAAATAAATATGTGTGTTTGCGTCAAATGCTTACCCCCGCCATCGGGCGCCGCCGGGCACTGAAACACACAGTTTTCCTCGACGGCGGCATCAAATACTTCGTGTACGGTGCGAAACTTGCGCGCAAGGGTGATGAAATTCTTGAAAACGTCACCAAAGATTGCCTCCGCCGCTATTATCGCATCCCGTAGATGCACAATTGTGCTAGATCCGTAGCCGGAATACGCGTATGTTAAAAATGTTAGAAAATAAATAGCCAGCTTCATCCAGGAAAACTGCATGTTCGTATTTTGTTGTCTTGCGTGGTTTTTCGAATTAAGAAGACGTACTATGCTCCACCCGTACTGCGTCTTTACTAGCTTTGAATGATGCTTTTCGAATATTTAGATGCTGCAATCAGCTGCGGGTGCAACAGCTGCGAACAGCTGTTTGAGTAAAAAATTTGCCGCTTTTGCTGCAGGGTCACACTGGTGATATGAATAACAACATGCTTGTTGGCTTTGCGTAATTTCGCAAAACATTTAATTTTGGGCATTTTGCTGAATTAAACCATGATTTCCTGCTACATGAAACGTGGTCTCCGTGCTTTAACAACAAGCTGTGTGCGTCAGTTGACCAATCAGCCACCTATTACCTCTACAGTCGCCAACGATGCAGAGCAACCAGTCCAGCTACCGCCGTACACAGAGGAGCAGCGTAAGCTTATCCTGGACGCCATAAACGAAAACAGTGCTGAGCAACTTCTAAGGTTTATTTTTCAAAACAAAAGTACCTGATGAACCTTATTGCAAATTTTTGTCTTGTTTTCTTTGTAGTTACGACATAACAAAGGCACGCATCAACAAACTAAACAACTGGAAAGCACGAAATGGGCCGCTGCGTGAATTGGGCGATATACTCTATGTCGAGGGCTTCGGCTTAAAGGTGGCTACCAAGTTCTACAAGAGTCTGCTGGAACCAGATTTGGCAAATGGCTGCCGGAGCAGCGTCAAAAATCAAAAGGCATCGCGGACAGCGCCATTTATAACGCCCTCTATGGACGAGCAGCAGCGTCAGCAAATCCAATCCAGTGTGGGTGTGCGCATCGGTGTGACCAGTGTTAGTTGGGCGCGTCTGGAGCTGCCGCATACTAAATATTTACCCTGTGTGCTGACCCATTGGCAACATCACGACGTAAACGACAAGAAACTACATTTGGCGGAGCTAGTGCGTCGGTGCCTCTATGTGGCCCATAAAATTCCTCAAGCAGACTGCTATGTCTTGGAGAATCCACAAATGGCGCAGGCCAGCAGCAATCCGGGCAGCATTGACCAGCAAAACGTAAACATACAAAAGGCCCAGGTTACCGCCATGTTGAGTTACGCTCTGATGGCGCGCCTCTCTGCCGGCGAAACCAAGACAAATCTCTTCTACCTGCGTCGCTTCCTCACTGCTCGACTGTTCAATCATTTGGTGGGAACGGAGCGCGTTTCTTCGGAGGACACAATTCTTGGCATGATGCGCACATATTACAACATGGAGGAGCAACCGGTTGATGAGGAGCGCATCAATCTACACAATCAAGTGCAGTTTCCATCAGATCTACGCACCATGTACGCCCAGGCGGAACGGTATCAACGCGAGCTGCTTGGCCAGGCCTTCCTGCTCAATTTGGCATTTTTGCGTCTGGTGGTGCTGCAGGATGCGTCGAGCATAGAATGTGTTTCGCGAAGTTCCAAGAAGTTGCCCACAGACCAGGAGGTGGAATAGTTAATCGTTATTCAGTTGTGTGTATACAGTAAAAATATATATAATAATTTGTAAAAATCTATTTTATTATTATTTATCTGAATAAATCGGTTTGTTTAACTTTAATGTAGGGTATGCACGCTTCGCATAACCAAGTTCAATTTTGTTTTTAGATTTTTTGATGTTTTCGTATTTACAGCCTGTGGTCACACTGTAGCTTTTAGTTTGATTTTGCTTTTCATTGTGGTCGGATGTGTCACGCATTGATGCTTTTATTTATTTATTGCAAGCAAATGTTCGTAAAACTTCCAATAATCTGTGAATGAACTTTAAATTCCTTGTGTTATTTTTTAGTGCTTTAAGTGTATAGCAATTGAAAATCAAACTGCCTTAAGTAGGCATTTCAATTGAAAGTGTTATAAGTTAATTGAATTAAAATGATCTAAACGGAATTCATTATTGATGTAGATTAGGTGCGTCCGCTGTTTTTGTTTGGAAAAGAACAAGAGCAGCTTCTCGTTGGCGACCCATTTGCACATTTATATTTATTTATTCATAAAACATATTCCAAATTCAACCAGTTCGGCGTGTGAAAGTGACAGCGGCAAAGCGATGCAAAGTGAAAGAGAAATCCCAATTGGGATATACACACAATAACTGTTAACGCTTCGAATATTTGGGCACATTGTGTGGCCAAAATGACGACTACACTGGCATTAAGCACTGACTACTGCAGCAGCAACAACAACAACAACAATAACAATAACAACACCTGCAGATATGCCAACAACATTGGCATGCACAAATATATCAAGCCCATTATGGATGACTCCATACTGCACGCGGCTACCGACTCGAAATCCGCCTCCAGCTCAGCTCACGCCTCGCCACAGCTGGTCAAGAGCAACAGCTACAACGGCACCAGCACCCGCTTCACAGTGGAAGTCAACGTCGGCGGCGATTTGGACATCCAAACGGCAGTTGAGCCGGCGAATGAGGAGAGTGGCGAATGCGATGCCTTGCTTATAAATCCCAGCACAGCGCCCAGCAACGCCAGCAATCGACGCAGCAACAATCGCTCCGCCTCCGGCTCCAGCTCCACATCGTCCGCCTTCCATTTGCGGCGCAGCTCCTGCTGGCTGCGTACGCACGCGTTCATCATGCGCAACTGGTACCTCAGCTATCTGGTGCCACTCGCCGTGCTGGGCATGATCCTTGTGGCCGGCTACCTAACGCGCAACTATGCCAAAGCACTGCTCCTCTGGATCGAGACACAGAATGGCTGGGTGATCTTTGTCATCTACATGGCGCTGTTCACGCTGATCAGCTTTCCCGTCATCGTCGGTTACCTGGTGCTGATGATAACCGCTGGCTACCTCTTCGGCTGCTGGCGAGGCTGGCTAACGGTTGTGCTGGGCGCCAATCTTGGCATAGCCATTGCCCATGCCACAATTCGCAGCTGCAGGCATCGGATATCCGTGCACAAGTAAGTGGGCAACTAAATTATACCCTGTATTTATGTAAATTGTGTGCCGGATTAGTTTAGAGAGAGGTGGGATTTAGTCCATTTTTTAAATATACGAAAGGTGTAAAATAATACCAATTAAATGATTGGGGTTTCAGGTTTGTTTGTTTTGATTGAAAAAGTTAAATACTCTTTATAAGCATGACTGCAAACATAAAAGAAATAAGTGCAGTTGGTTCGGGTTGCTTTAAATTTCAACATCCATGAACCCTGGAGTTGGTAGCGAATATTCTATGTATTATTTATATATATTATTTGTAATCAAAAGTTTAAATATCAGCTATCAAATTCTTATTAATGCTGAGCTAAGGCAATTTATATTTTTGGAATTGTAATTAGCCAACTGAAATGTGTCAAAAACCGAATTGCATCAAAAAAAAACAAAAAAAAAAAAAAAAAAACTTTTAATATACTTTGTTGCATCATTTTAAATCAAAAATAAATATTTGTTTCTTTCAAAATGTAATAAAACACTTGAAAATACTGTATGCAAATCATCGTGATCTCTAAGCACGTCCATTTTTGTGAATCCACTCCAAGTGGGATGAAACGCGTTCATATAGTATAGTATAGTATAGTATAGTATAGTTAATCTCCTCGTGAAGCACCATGTGGGATCTATCTAAGACCAAACGCTGTTGTCCTTTTTCCTCAATATTATTCTCGAAAATATAGTTAAATGTGTGTGCTAAAGAGAAACGAAAAAACATCTGCTTTCAATAGTTAAGAAAATGCAAAATTTAAATTCGACAATAAAATATTATTATTTCGCCGTTTTAACGGTTAATAAAATATAATATATATTATTCAAGCACGTTTCGGATAATCAAAAATCCTACTTAAAAGAAATACATTTATTTAAAAATATCCTTTACTGTTATTTATACGAATTAAAATTGTAGACCACAATGAATCAACTATAAAATATATTTTTAAATTATTTTATTATTCACTTTAATGTGTCATTTATGACGTTTACATTACTTAATGTTTAAATTATATTTTAAGTTTTCGTCATCGATTTTACGTTTAGCATATTTTATATAGGTTTTCTTTTTACATCGATTTCCAATCATGTTGCGCATAATGACAAAATTTAAAGCTTTTCGGCCATGGGTCAGCATGCTGTTGCCTCAGAATCAGATCCGCTATGACAATAGCTCGGTAACACTTTGGCCAGGACGACCCACGGCCCACGCAACGGAGTTCGTTACGGAAATGCAACCGTTGCCGCTTCCCGCGCTGCGTCGTGGCCAGATAGCCACAAAGTGGACAACCGGCGAGTATCTGCGAGGTGATCCGCAGTCCATCGAGGTGATGTTGCCTGCGGAGGCGAATCTGCATCGCCTACTGGTCATGGATCAGCTGGGTCTCGATCACAATCGCAAGCGGGGCAGCACGCACGCCCTGATCGTGGCCGGTGCCCCGGCCGTGCCCGGCCATCCCTTTCGCCAGAACAGCGAATTCCTCTACCTGTGCGACTGCCTGCTTCCGGGCGTGGTGCTGCTGGTGGTGCGCAATCGGCAAATGTCGCTGCACACGGTACTCTTCCAGCCGCTGGAGAGGCGCCAAGTAGATCCCGCGCTCACCCGGCTGGCCTGCCAGCGCTTCAACGTGGACGAGGTGTTGCCCATGTCACACATATGCGAAACTTTGTCCCAGAAGCTCTACCATATCAGCACCAAGCTGTGGTTCACCAACGATCGCAGTGCGCTGAGTCGAGAGATTTGCACTGCGGCCGGGCAGCTGAAGCTTCCCATTGCTTGTCCGCGCCATTTGATGGAGCTGGTGCGCAGCTTGAAGACGCCGCGCGAGCTGGACGCGATACGACGCGCCAACTCAATAGCCGCCCGGTCGCTGCAGGAGGTGATGGCCGCGCATCAAACGCGGCCGGATCCGCGCGAGCTGTGCCTCCTGTTTGCCCGCAAGTGCAGCGAGCTTTACGCTTTTCAAACCCTTCCGTACGAGCCCCGATTGGCGCTTGGCGTTGGCGGGGCGTGGCTTATGGACGCCGCCTGCCAGTACGCCGGCTACTTTGGCGGCCTGGCCAGATATTGGCCGATCAGCGGTCGGTTTACGCCGCCCCAGAAGATGCTCTACAGCATGCTGCTAGAGATTCGATCCAAGCTGTGCATGCTGATCAGCAGATCCAACCTGATTGTTCGCACGCCCCGGGAACTGCACACGGCCTATCTGATACTCCTGTCGGAGCAGCTGCGGGAGCTGCGCGTCCTGCCGTCCAGCGAGGCGGGACTCGAGGATGTCTGTAAGGCCGTGTCCAAATTCAATTGTTTCCCAACACTGGTCCGGCACATTGGCCTCGATTTTGTGGAGAGCAGCGAACAGCTGCTCGACAGTCCCTTGATGCCCGGCAACGTATTCTCGCTGCAGCTGTCGATATCCATAGCCAGCGACTGCACGCAGGCCTATCCGGAATTTAGGGGCGTCCTCTGCATCCTCAGCGACTGCGTTCACATCAAGCCCAACTACGAAGTGGAGATACTCTCCTCCGATTGCGTTTCCAACGGTCACGACGTCGAGGAGCTGCGGGAAACTCAAGAACGGAAAATCCAACTACAAATTTGAGCGATTTCTAAATCGGCTTTAACAGTACGGATGTGCGTATTTGCCATTTATTTATTCGTGTGCCCAGAAGCTCTGTAAACGGAGCTGATAAGTTCACTAATGCTCCAAAAGTACAATTTCAATTGGTTTTGGCGAACAGTAAAAAAAGCCGTGTATCTTAACTATATGTATTTATGTATTTGTATTCCCTGACCGTAAAGTTTCACTTTCTGTGTTTGTGTAGATTATACGCAGTTAAACTTGATTTCAAGTTAACAATAACAATACCTGATTTTTCTAAACATCGATAAATATCGGTTTTGGGAGCATATCACTGAAACTATTCAAACTAGAGCCACCAAATATATGAATACCTCCCCTACTCGCCCCTAACATGATTGCATCGATTTTAATATATTTTATGTTCAATTTTGTAAAGATCACACATTTACTTTAAAAGTTATTCAAGAATTGAATCTCCATCGCTGCAGCTCGCAGCTGGTTTCAGGATATCTTCTAGTCGGGCACGCTCTATTAGACTTCTTTATAACTATGTGACTAATGGGTTCAAAGTTGTTTTGCCCTTAACGAAAATCTATCAGTGGTTGAATTCTAGATTAAAGTTTCGCTACTTCGATATTCTAAGAAATTATATAGTTATATCTTTTCGACTTGTCGAAACATTCCAACAAAGAAAATTTGTTGTCTTTAGCTTTAAAACTGTGAAAACTATTGTTCTCGGTAAGCTTTAGGTGTGCAAAAAAATGTTTGTACCTTATCTTAAGTGCGTTTATACCAAAAATAAGATAGCTACAATTGGTAAATGGAATTTGGAATTCGAGTGAAAATATTACCCCTTGGCTTATATATATTTAAAGTATATATCATTCTTAAATAATTTTAACTGAGTATGTTAAAAACAAGTTTTGGATTATAAGAAGAATTTGCATACTTAAAACAACATCAATAACGATTACTGAAAATGGAAACTTGACATCTTAAGTGAAGGAACTTTAGAAATAAAATAATATGCCTAAATAAAGAAGCTTAATCTTAGATTAAGTTATGTGACAATTTTTACACGTGATTCGGTAAAAGTTGCTGGTTAAACTACAAACATATTTTATTAAAAATAAATCTTGCAAGTGTAATTTATGTTGTACAATATTTACTTATATAATGAGCTTGATCTTGAACAAATTGTACAAGTTTTAAAACGAATAATACAAATTATGTTCATAATTGAATATGTATATAATTGAATACAAGTGTTAATTAAGTTTAATTAGCAAGATTTGTGTCGTCATACATATGTATGTGTATATATGCATACATGCGTTATCAAATTATGAGCGTCGTTATATAAAATGAAAAAAAGCTACCACTCATTGGCTCCCTCATTAAACTCAATCGGCTTTATCGTTCAATTGCCTTATCAGCCAGTAAAGGCCACTTTATAAACAGTTATAAATAACTTTTTGAGCAAGAGCAGGTTGTATTTCAATGTTTGTTGAAACAATTGCAATTAAAGCAATAATTTCTAAAGGCTTGTTTTGATACCCTGCACCGATACAATTGTTAACAGTGGGTATGGTTAAGTTATGCACATTGATAGTTGTACCTTTTAAATTATATAGTTATATCTTAAGACTGTCAACATTCCAGTTGATCAATCAATCTGTTAATATCAATAAAGTTGTTAACAATGGGTATACTTAAATTATGCAGTTGATAGAACCAAGGAATCAATCAAATAATTGATCAAACAATCGATCAATCAATATTGATATTGTCTGTTTCAACAAAAATTCTTTTCTTAATTGAGTAGTTTGACCAATGTCCTTACATCGAAATATCTAAAACAAAAACAGGACATTTTTCAGTCTGGCAGTCATGGCTAACAAATTGGTAAATTTAAAACATTTCCGGAAAGGAAAACAGATAAAAACTGAACACATTGTGTTTTCACAGTTAACACAGTTTCTACATTGGTTTTATGAACAGAATGAAAGAGAAAACAAATTGATGTGCGTGTGTCGTGCTGCCAATAAAAGGACATTATAATAATTATTGGCTATTTAACCTAAATAAAAAAGCCTTCTTTAGATCAAAACAAACGTAAATCACATCAGCTATAAAAATAAAAAATTAGGTAACCATATATTATGGCCAAGCCTGTTAATTTGGGTGTAGCCAGTTGGTTATGGGGCACTTAACTGGTTTACTAACTGGTCTCGGCAGTTGATTGACTCTAATTGAACTGCCTGATTACCTGCATAAACTCACATATATATGTAATTAATAGGTGATTAGTCAAGATGGGGCTCTATAACATATTCAAGCGTAACAAAAGCTATTAAGCTGAGTAGTAATAAATGCTATATGAT
Source organism: Drosophila micromelanica (assembly GCA_004143825.1). Lineage (NCBI taxonomy): Eukaryota > Metazoa > Arthropoda > Insecta > Diptera > Drosophilidae > Drosophila > Drosophila micromelanica. Next base: position 49,357 of record SCDY01000693.1, on the reverse strand, counting down.
ACTATATATTTAAGTGGTTTATATATGACAGAGACTATGTCACCTTTGATAGTCATAATGTGAAATTTATTTGAAACCGGTTTCAGTTGCAGTTTCTATTATTTACAATGCAATTAGTTTAAAGTGTGTCAGTTTTATTTTTAGTATTATTACTTTGAAATTTTAAAAGACAAAATATTTGTATTTGGTAACTTGGCTACTAACAAAAATTAAATTTTAAAAATTTTCTGATGGAACGGGATAAGCTGATTTTCTCTCTGAGAATCATATCTATATCTACAAACATTAATCCAAAATTGAGTTTTTCTATAAAAAACTTTTTGACTAATATCTTGTTATCAATTTAGAATAGAATTAATTCTGATAAACTTTAGATCCCTAAGTTTCAAATATCGTATTTTAGTTTGTAAAAAAAATATAAGCAAGGTATTTTGTTTTCGGGAATCCAAGTATAGCTGCCTTCCATTTGTTTTTGTTTTTTCGCATTTCTTTAATTGCTTTATTTCTGTTCGATGCTATTTTCAGACTGATCAAAAATGAGACTGGACGGGCTATTCTCCGCGTTATATCTGGACCCAAAGCGTTTCGGGTAGTGCTCTTTACACGGCTAACGCCAATACCATTTGGCCTACAAAATGTCATATTTGGAGTAAGTGTTGCAACTATATATAATATTATAATTTTATAATTAAATCATACTTATAAATTGTGTCGATTCAATTTCTTGAAAATTGTTTTTGTCTTTGACCTGCTCAGGGAAACAGACCTCGAATAGAACATGTTTATAACATCGACTCAGAATGGGGACAGCCCTACATCGGCATATGTCTATATTTAATGCATATACTACACACGCATATACACATACACATACACACTCGCATATAGGAAATTGGCGTCTGTTTGCATTTGTGTATTTATTCTGTTATTCACATGTTTACTCATTTCGAAGAGGCCTCCCAAGATTTTCATTTACCTCCAAGTCTGAAAAAGCTGTTTAAACTGCGTATTTTTTGGAAGTTTATTCGGGGTTTTTTTTACTGTTTATTTAGTGTTTCAGTTATTTTTTATTGCGTCAAACTGTATTTGCGACAAAATCAAATTATGCAGTAATAAAGTTAAATTAGTCACATATACGCTGATTACATATTTGTGAGCACAATTTCTACAGTTGTAAACAATAAAAAAATAAATAAAACAAATTGACATTAAAATACTCTGCTGAACTTGAAATTGTAAAAAACATTTTTTTAAATTTATTAAGTAGTTAAAACATATACAGAGTCAGCATCTGTATCGATCGCTAACTCTTAACTTAATGGCCTAAAATATTTGTTATTTTATTTGAATAAACCTTATTATCTTATCAACCAAATATAATTATAAGACTTTGCAAAACGACAAAAAAAATATCCTTGTGGAAATCAACAACATTAAATTAAATCTTTCTACCAAATTATTTTGTATAACAACATAATTTTTTCTGTCTCAATATGTAAAAAGTATTTCACTTATATTGCTGTTTTGTTTACTTTTCACAGATTAGTTCAATTAAGGCTCGGGACTATCATCTGGCCACGTTTCTGGGCCTGTTGCCCGCCCAAACCATAAATGTTTATCTCGGTTCCACGCTGCGCTCGATGCACGAGGTTCTCAATGATCACAATACCAAATTGACGGGCTACATTAGTTTTGTGTTCGAGGTGAGCTCTCCTTCACGATAACCTGTTTTTGTACTTTGCAATAATTTTGTTTGGCTTTCTAATAGAAGACTTATTGATTTTTTTCGCACATGCACTTGACTGAAAACAAGGCTCTCGTTGGCCTTGCGTGCAAAATTTAGTTTACAATTTGCCATGTTTTTTTTTATTTTTCTGGTATGCACAAACTGCATCGTGGCAAAGTTAAGAAACATATAAAAACTTAGCTAATATTTGCTTTTTATTTTCTGCCTGAAAGTAGGCAGTACCTTTGGCACATTTTAAGTATAGTAAACGAATATCGTAAATTTATGAGGAATTCTATAAACATTATTTGAATAACAAAAACAAATGTCTTTACATTTAGTTTATTTAAAAAAATTATATATACATATTTAATATAAATAATTTTGTAATTTATTTATATATTTTTTTATTTAAATTTTGAAAACAGGTTATTTGTGGCCTTGCCCTAATGTTTTGGGTGGTGCAAAAGGCGCGCAAGGAGCTGTCGGAAACGCTGCTCACATCGGAGTACAGCAATGATGGCAAACCGATTGATATCCAAGTATAGCAAATGGAGAATGGCGCCCAGCCCAGCCCAGCTCCCCAAATGGCGCCCGTGGATGATGAAGGCGTGTGTTAAGTCGAATAGGAATTGTGTTAATTAGTGTTTAGTGCATTGCAAATCAAGTTAATTATTTAGTATTTAGTTTAGTGAGAAAAGGAAATTAATACCAAAAGCAATATAAATTGTCGCGAATATTTGTAAGAGTTAAACAACTGTACATGATAACTTAAGGAAAAATGCTGTGCCTAAAGTATCTATATTATAAACATATATTTACATTAATGTTTAGAAAATATATTATAAATATAAGTTGAAGCCTTGCTCAGTGTCATTGGAATGTAAAATGCTCACAGTCTGCTCTTAACTTTGATTTGTGCTCTCTAATCTCCTAAATTGTGCTCAATTATATCAGACTAATTGTAAGTAATAAATATTATATATAATATTGTACATCATCGTTAATTTGTTCATGGAATCTCAATTATGTTTACTTCTCCAGCCGCGTGGCCTTTTGTTCATGTGATGATAGAAAACTGTTTCTAAAATATTCATCGTAAATTCCACATCCTCATAGCTGAGGCAGAGGGGCGGCCTAAAGCTGAGCACCTGTACAGCAAATAAAATAGAGAAAATATCAATTGTAAGATAAATAATTGAACCGTATTAATGGAATAATTATAGGATAATACATACTTGCAGTTAGGAAAGTTGCGTATGAACATGAGTTAGAAGAAAACCCACAGAGTGTTTAGAGATTAGATCATGGTATTTCAGAAATGATAAATTAATATTGAAAAATATACTCGAAAACTGATGAAAATGAATTGCCTAAATGTCGTCTTTAATGTATTAATCAATTTTGAACGTAAAGCTATTCTATAAATGCATTCTCAAATGGCAAAAATTGTTTCCTGCCAATTATTCTTCTGAATTCCGATTTCTACTTTTGTTTGGCCAATGTCTCCGCTATGGCACGGTCGAAGACATCCACGGCAAACTTGACATCGTTACGGGTGACGCACATGGGCGGCTTAATGCGCAGCACCTGGAATAAAGGTGTGTGTACAACAATATCGATACAGAGATGCGTGCGGAACAGGGGCAGACAGAAAGGGGGAACCACATTTAAGTTTAGTTTATGCAGGATTTGATGAAAGAGTTAAAATAGGAACCAACACAGTGACAGAAAGATGGGGCAAGTTAACATGCAGACACAAATGTGGACGGACGCACGAAACTTACATTGCCATGCAGACCGCCGCGGCCAAAGAGCACGCCCATATCCTTGCACGCCTCCCAGATGTCCAACACATGTGGCGCCGCCAGCGGAGCACGCGTCTCCCGATCGTTGACCAGCTCGACGCCGATCATCAGCCCCTTGCCGCGCACATCGCCAATCAGTTCGTGGCGCTGCTGCAGCTCCTCGAGGCACTTGAGGAAGTAGGTGCCCACGTCCAGTGAATTGCGCTGCAGCTGCTCCTCCTCAATCACGTCCAGCACGGCGATGCCAACGGCGCTGGCCATGGGATTGCCGCCGTACGTGTTGAAGTGGAGTGCCATGCCGAGCGAGGCGGCGATTTCGGGTGTTGTGACCACGGCGGCGAGGGGGAAGCCGTTGCCAATGCCCTTGGCCATGGTGACAATGTCCGGCGTGTAGTCGTGCGCCTCGAAGCCCCAGAAATGTTCGCCCGTCCGGCCGAAGCCCGTCTGCACCTCGTCCGCCACAAAGAGTCCGCCATTGGCGCGAACCAAGGCGGCCGCCCGCTTCAGATAGCCCTTGGGGAACTGGACGGTGCCGCCGACGCCCTGAATGGACTCGGCAAACATGGCGGCCACTTTGCCGCGCGGCAGCGAATACTTGAACGTCTGCTCCAGCTCGTTGTAGTAGTTGTTGCCCGCCTGGCAGTCGCCGGGCGCACAGCTGCAGCTGCGCGTCGTCTGCACGGGCGAATCGCGGCACGCCGAGCCGCCCCAGATGCCCTGATAGGGATCCGGATTCATGACGTGCAGTATGCCACTGTTGACGCCCGACAGCGGGTAACGCCACGTCGAGTGCGCCGTCAGACCCATTGTGTACGGCGACATGCCGTGGTAGGCGTTGCGGAGGGTTAGAATGTCCTGGTTGCCCGTGTGGAGACGGGCCAGCAGCATGGCCAGATCGTTGGCCTCCGAGCCGGAGTTGACAAAGCACACGGACTTCAGATTGCCCGGAAACTTGGCCACCAAACGCTCTGCGTACTCATGGATCTTGGGATGCATGTAAATGTTGGTTGTGTGCCACAATTTGGAGATTTGCTCGCTCAGCGCCTGGTTCACTTTTCTGGGCGGATAACGGATAAGTCCAGGTTAAATTGGTTAAGTTTAAAGAAATACAACATTTCCCTTACGCATGACAGTGGCCCACGGAGACGGTGACAATGCCGCCAAACATGTCCAGATAGCGTCGACCCTCGTGATCCCACAGCCACTGCATGTGCCCCGCATGGATGACCAGTGGCTTCTTGAAGTGCGCCAACAAATTGGGCGTCAGATGGGTCTTGCGGGTTTCCACTATCTGCTCATAGCTGGGTCCGTTGTACGCGACTGGACGATGCTCACTTCCGGGCATCTCAGCCGGCATCTGCGTCATGACCGCCGGCGCCGCCTTCGAGTGCAATGTGGAGCTGGAGCGGATCAGCTGGCGTGTTGTGCGGCCTGCAAAACAGGAAGGGAGCAAAACAAGTTTCTTATACAACTGTAGGATATTTTATGTTTTAATACGTGACCATTCCCACACACTATCCGGAGAATCAAAATTCAATTTGCAAATTTTCAGCCAAAACAAACCCGGTTTTTAAGTTTGAGGCTAGTTTGTCTAAAGTTTGATTTCTTCATTCTGCATCCAAAATTTACAAATATTTAATATTTTAATTCTTTTCGAAAATTAAAAAAAAATAACTTTAAAATAAGCTTAAAAACTTAAAAAACTGAACTCACTTAATAAAAATGAATGATTTCAAAATGAAATGTAATTGATATTTTTTTAACTAGATAAGGTTCTATCCTAAGCTTAGAAACTAGTTTCTTGAACCCAAAATCTAAAGAGCTCAATTACCAATTTCATTATTTTGGTAATTAAAAATAATTGATTGATTAAACTTTTAATAGTTATTTAAATTATATGTATATATATTTTATAGATTTTTAATTACTATAAATATAAATTTTACTTTCGTGCAAGTTTGGTAATTCAATTTTTATAACTATCAACGTTTTTTTTAAGAATAGACTACCAATATATTATTAGCCATGACAGTTCTTGTTGGACATGATTATATATATATATATATATATATATATATATATAATTTATGAAATTTAACGTGTTGCATATTTCGTCACAAAATTATAATACTTTTTAAATATTATTTTTATAAGTAATATTTTCAGGTAGGTCAAGCATGAGAGCACTTATTTTTTATGCCTTTTAAGATTGCGACGACAACGATGTTTAAACACGTGACATGCTGTGAAAATAAATAAAAAATAGTCAGATTTCCATGTCCATATAGTTCATACGCGAGTAATGGGAACTGTTCAGAAATGCAAATTGAAAATGATTAAGCGCCAGGCAAGTTGGTTTGCGGGGAAAAGGTGGCCCGAAAGAACCACAAAGTGTATTGAAATCGAGACACTGGAACGAAACACATTTGTCTGAGTCGAACTTGGTTGAGTCGCAGTTTGCGACCTGTCTATAAGGTCTCCCTGATATCTGTGTAGTAGGATCGCCTTTGTGCATATTCAATTAGAAAAAACTGGTCGGGGTGCAGAGAAATTGCATTTGTTGTTTTTGCGTAATTTAAGGCAATTAATTGTTGATAAATGCGCACACATTTGTGGGGGGCCTTTCAGGTTGAATGCTATCCAATTAATTCTTTAAATTAAATTAGAAATAAACACATTAAGTATAAAGTACTCAGCTTTTAAGCCTACATATATGCAACGGACAATTTAATACCCCTAAATTAAATTAAAATCAATATATAATATATTTATAAAAATAAATTCACCCGGCAACGCGTACTAAGGCCCCGAACTAAGATAACAATTTACTGATAAAAGATGGCCCCCTAGTCGGGCAAACTTAAATATAAACTAATTTTTGTTTATCTCTCCCTCTCTCGTTCTCTCGTTTTCTTATCACTAAGCACACGACAACAACAACAATTAGAGAATCTTATCACTGGATGTCCACGCAAGCGAACGTGATTAGAGCCGATTAGAGCCGTTCGTGGGTAGACTGCAGGGTGTTCGGCTGTTCCGCGCAGCATATCACGTTCCGCATTAATGTGCGCAGTTGCGGATCACTTGGTCGGTCAATGCCGTTGTGTGCATGGACGGACGGTCAACAAACATTTCTATTAAATTAAAATTTGCATGAATAATGAAATGTTGATTGAATGAAAGCAGAAATATGATCAGGAGGTTGTCTGTTAAGGTGCCCAACACATACTCTACGATTGTAGAAACAATACTTAACACCATAGATATCATTTGTATCCATATGGTAGTTGACTTGTAGAAATAGTAGTAGAAGTATTAGTAGTAAAAGTAGTAGTAATTTTAGAGTAGTAATAGAAAGGGAAAAGTAGTTTTTAATTTAAAATATAAACAAATATCTTTATAAAGATTAAAATAATAAGATAATAAAAACAACTAATCTATAACTATTTAATAATAGTATAATAAGAAAAAAACTAATCTATAACTATTTAATAATATTAACATATATAATAAAGATACTACCAAAACAATTAAACAAAAACTGATTTATATGAATTGATAAGACAGTCTAATTTATGAGCACCCCAAGTAGCTGATAACAATTGTTAACAATTGCATTCGACGTTGAAAACAAATAAACTCATTGAATAGTCCAATTAAATCAACATCTTATAAGAATAACGTGTGACCCACAAACAAATATTCTTATTAGAGTTGATTGTGCCGGAACTAAAACTAAGACTAATAAGAAAGTTCATGCCACACATTCCATTTAAAAAATTGATAAATCTTGTTCGATTATGCGATAAACAGAATTATAAATAGATTTATATTAGATATAATTTTTTGCACTTACCCAATGCTCTTTTCGACATCATATTGATTATTTTACACAAATTTCCTGATGCAAATGCTGCTAGTTAATGTCACACTTCCTGAATAATGTGTCGCCAGTTTAGAATTTTACAATGTCGCTTTGCACTTTTGCGTAGGAGCTGTAAAAACGGTTGTTGTTGTTTTTGTTTTTGTTTTGTCGCCGATCTCGCACGAATCAAATGGAATCGGTCCGCGCGTAACGACGTCAAAATCCCAACTAAACAAAATGGAATGAAAATCCAGCGCCCGGCATTTCGACGTTTCGGTCTGTAGCCATTTGAAATGGTAAACAATCCCGAGCCGGCTGAAAACGGAGAGAATAATAAAAACAGAGAGAGAGAGAGAGAGAGAGAGGTAAAGAGAGGGAGACTCAGGTTGCACTATCGGCTGAAAGCTCTACAATGTCAAGGCTGGCATTATGAACATTATTGTCATTAAACAGATATTTACTTTCAGTTTCGTGTGTATTGAGGATACATTGAAGAGAGATTTGTTTTTTTTTTTTTTTCGATAAAATAAATAAAAATTAGCAAAAATATGTTTAAAAGTTTCGAAATTATATCCTGCCTTTTTTTTATAGTTATTTGTTTTTTTTTCATGATTTGAAAAGTTTTAGAGTTTATAAGAGATGAAAAACTTATTAAAAATTAAACGGAAACATCATTAATTATAAATATTATCTTAATTAAAATCTTAAACAAGTATTACTTTTGTGTAAATAGATAATTGTAATACAAAATTTCTTGTTGAATTGAAAAACTGTTTCAATTTGTAGCTCACAATTTTATTTCATTTGTTGTTGTTTTAGCTGAAGCACAAACTACGAACACAAGTGCATAGATTTGTATTTTTGTTATTCATATAAATATAGTTTTGTTTTTAACAAAATATATATACAGATATATAAGTATCTGTGTATATAAATAAGGATACGGTTGTCCAAAGTGTTTGCTGTTTAGTTTATTTATTTAATTCCCTTGTTAGCAGATTTAATTCAATTTAATTCATAATTAATTTGCAACTGGGCCGTGTGTTTGGTTTATTTGTAGATTTTGTATTATGCATTTTGCATTTAGCGCTAATTTACAATCGTATTCTTGATAATTATATAAACATTTGTTATTTATACAACACAATTAAAATATATTCTACACTTTGTTTTAGTATAATTTTTATATATATATATATCCGTTATTTCAATCAACATCACGAGTCTGCGCTTTGATGCTCCCATCGCCGATTGCCTTCAGTTTGAGTCCTTCACAGATGCCACGAATCATTTGTTTATATATAAATATATATAGCTCGATATAAAAAGGGTTTACGGTTTCTAAAAACAAGCGCTAGGTGGCGTTAGATAGGCGGCTTACAAATAACAAAACTGAATAAAGTGGAGTAAAAAGCACACACAGCATCAAACAAAAAACGGTAGCGAATCCAGTTGTTTGCCTAATTAAAATCGGTGTACGGATCCTGATTGGGACTGCGGGGCGTGGCCGGTGGCGCTGACGGCTGCTCCAGGCTGGCAGCCATTTGACGGAGATTATCCACACCCGCCAGCAGTTGCCTGTGAAATGCAGAAAGCTGTTTAGAAGCGGGCCAAAGGTTTCGTCCAAACTCACCTCAAGTTCTGTTCGGCATTGTCGGCGGCACGCAGCAAATCGCGCGACAAATGATGCGTTCTGGACGGACGCGATGTGTTGCTGCTGCTGCTGTGGCTGCTGCCGGGCGTCATCACTGAGGCACCACCAACGCCGCCAGCAGCAGCTGCTGCTGCTGCCGCTGCTGATGCACCACCCGACACCTGATCGCTGCCGTCGCGTAGCGTAAAGAGTTCCGCCTGCAAGAGATTTTCAATTAGAATAAATGTACAATTGAAGTGTTGAAAACTCACCTCTAGCTGTGCCACCTGGCGACGCAGACGCTGTGTGCTTTGTGTTTGGGCGGTGGCCGCCAGGGCGTCGCGGCGTCGCGTCTCTGTCAGCGACAGCAGCTGCTGCTCAAACTCGTTGGCCCGACGCGTCTGGACGCTGAGCTCGAGTCGCAGCTCCTGCAGTTCGCGCTGCAGTCGCTCGTTCTCCTGGCGGAGAGTCGACGCGCCTGCGTCGGCCTCCTGGGGCGGCGAGTCTATGGAATTCGAGGGCAGTCCTATGGCCACGTCGGCCATTCGCTGGGACGAGTGTAGGATGGGGCCGTCGGATAGAAAGTCGGGCAGCATTTTAACCGTGGAGCCAGCCGCTGCTTCGCTAGCCGCTGGCAGTGTGGAGGCGCTGGACAGGCCAGCGGCCACAGCGGCGGGCAACAGCAGGGCGCCGCCTGCAGCGCCGCTGCAGCTGGGTGCCTCGGCGCCAGCGCCCAGTGGCGAATTGGGTGGCGAGCTGAGATGCGGCTCCTGGCACCAGGCATCCGGCAAATGATCCTGCACAAAGTCGGGCAATGCCGACGCGGCACCCGCCACGTTAGACGCGGCGTCCAGCGGCAGATCGAGCTTCATTTTGGGCGCCGAGGTCAGCACCAAGCGATTCGGACGCAAGGCAGGCCGGCGACGCGGCGACGTGCTATGCGGGGGCATATCATAGCTGGAGTAGGAGCGCGGCACGTAGCGCGAATTGCTTGCCGCCGCCTGCAGATTGGAGGCAGTCGAGGGAAATATATCTAAAAATAAATGAAAATGCAATTAATAAGCGATTGCCACTGCTCCTGGTAGCTGGTTACTGACCATCGTCGGCGCGCTCGTCGTAGAGGCATCTGTTGCGCACTTGGGCCAGGCCCACATGATCATAGTCGTCGTCATCGTCGTCCAGCACAACACCGCTACGGTCCACCTCGAGACGCAGATCCGGACGCAGTCGTGTGCCGGAGCTGCTGATGCTGTTGCTAATGCCACCGCCACCGCCGCTGCCACTGCCACTGCCACACGCCGCATACTCCGCCAGACTCGCCTGCGAGTCAAACGAGCTGAAACGCGGCGAACGCTTCATTTTGGAGGCGGCGCTCCCATTCAAATCCGGCTGCATGTGGCTAACGGACGCCGACTGCGGCACCTTGGGCCGTGCCCCTGTTGACGTTTGCAGCGACGACGCTGACGTCACCGTGGCATTTGTGTTGTTGCCGCTGCTGCTGCTGCTGCTGCTGCAGCCCGCCGCGTCCAGGGAGGTGACTGTGCTGCTCGGCGCGGTTACTGTGCCGCTGCTGTTGAGAAAGTGCTTGAAGGAGAACGTTGATGTGGAGCTGGAGGAGGCGGTGGCAGTAGAACTGTTTGTTGCACTCGCTGTTGACGTTGTTGTTGTAGTTGTTGCTGTGGCTCGTATGTTTGTGTAATCGCCGCGACTGCTGGAACTGGCGCTGCCATTTAGCCACAGGTCGGCAACCAGATCGTTCACATTGTCGCCGCGTGCACTCGCCGCCAGCTTAGCATCGCCGCAGGCGCCGCTGCCATCGCCAGTCAGGTGTTGTTGCTCCTGTGCTGCTGTTGTTGCTGTTGCTGTTGCTGCAGCAGCAGCAGCATCGTCCGTATTGATGTTGTTCCCATTGCCATTGGCCATTTAATCTGTCGTTCAATCAATTTCCGACAGTTGCTTCCGATTTGATTGGCAATGTTTTCGGTGAGTCTGTTGTGTGTTGTTGCCTTTTGTGTTTTGTTTTTCGCTGCAAATTTAGTTAATTTCGCGTTGCATTTCTCTGCCGACTTTTCACTAGAGTTGTTGTTGCTTAGAGCTGGCCATTAACGATACTCTGCAATAACTGTTGCTATCGATGTTTGAGACTTGCTTATCGATAGCTTTTACACATGAGCGCAATTTAAAAGACAATATTTGTAACAAATAAAAAGTTTCTACTTGAATGGCCAAACAAATTATATATAATATAATTTGTATGCATACTATGTATGTTACAGATGCAAATTGCAAATTTAGCTACTCAAAACTATCGAATGTCTTGAGCAGAGTGACCATTGCGTGCATTATATACTAACACTTGCGTTGCCAACGATCTGCATTAAATAGCTCGGTTGTTGCTATACAAGTTTCGGGATTTCGGCGTTAGCCGCTTATGTTCACATTCCTCTCGTGGTTTTTGTTTTGTCTTTGCACTCCTTGCCTATCGCTTCCGCGGAGAACGGCGATTTTGGGCATAAACGTAGCTAATTGGCGCAATATATGCATAATTAATGCAATCAAAAGCGAAAGGTGAACGTGTGTACGTTTTGTGTAAATAAATAATAAAGTGAACGTTGCAGCAGAACATGAAAAAAACACAAAGCCAATAACCAAACAACTTACAAACAAAACACTGCAAGGGCGGCGTAAAGAAAGTGGAAAAGAAAATTCTGCGTATCAAACAAACCGGTCGGCGCGCAACATACATACACACACACACATATACATATAGACGAAAACGTCCTCAATATTGTATGCAAAAGACGCATTTTAAACAAAAATCGTGTGCTTAAAAGAAATAAGAAAAAACGTACGCAAAACGTACAATACATACATACAAATTTCACATTGTGTTTTCTATATATTTCTGATATTTGCGCTGACCAAACGAAAAACGCAAAAGGCGGTCGCCATATGCCACTGTGACTGTGACTGCGACGGCGAATGTTATTGCTGCTGCGGGGGTGACAGCGCCAGCGGCGTACCAAAGGTGGTGAGAGAGCAATCGCTAAAACGACGCAACGCAGCGCGACGCTCACCTTTCGCGTATTGTTACTACAACATACAAACTAACCCCTCCCCGCTGCAGCAGCATCGTGTGTTCCACTTTCCCATAGGCAGCGCCCCTTTTGCTCCGACTATGCATGCTGTCCTGATTTTGAGAGCGTCAGAGCGAGAGAACGGACCAAACTAGTGGCCATGCATTCGAACTAGTGATCAGAGTAGCAGCAGCTTTCCAAGCTAAATTCGCTCTCTTGTGCAAGAGGATGAGCGAGAGAGAGAGGATCAACTGGTGACAATGTATTATTGATCTGGAATAGCCTTTGCAATTAAATTCACGCTCTTGTGCTCTCTCGTGCATGTGCCAATTTACATACGTATTAATCAGAGAGCGCATTCTTGGATAAAATGCAACGGAGCTGCAACTGCGACTGCAGCAGGCAGGTGAGTTCCAATTAGGACACGGCTAAGCTCAAGTGCCTATCCATTCATCCTTCATCCTTCCAACCATGGCTTTTTTTCCTTTCCTTTATTTTTTCTGCGGGGTTGTTTCATTTACTTGCAGCAGCCGCCTGGCCACGGCCCCATTTATTGACTTGTCTACATTTCTTCTTCGCCTTCTGCTGTGTCTGTCATTGCCGTCCCTTTCCACTGCGCTCCGCTTTTGTATACAAATTATGGTGCGCTTTGCTTCTTGTTGTTCTTGTTTTTACAGTTGTTGTTGTTTTAAGCTTTTATGGCATTCGCTGCTGCTGCGTCGTGCATTCCACTCATTTGTTGTTTTTATTGTTTTTGTTGTTGCTGCACACACACACACGCACGCACACACAGGCATCCATATGTATGTAGTGTAAACGTTATAAATATAGATTTTAATTTGCTTTTACCGCATTCGAAATTGATTTCGGTTTTGGCCCACTGTTAATAATTTCTGTGCCCTCCGCTGACCCCGTCCCCATATTTGTGCGTGCAATATGCCAAGAAAAGTGAAAATTGACCTGACTCGGTTGGGGGTGTGGGTGAGTTGGGTTAAGGCGTAGGGCAGCTAGTTTTTCTTTTCTCTTAATATCGTTTGCACCTCTGCCTTAACCTGGCGTCTTCTCTTGCTGGTAATTCAATTAACATTTAGCCCCCACACTTCTCTAACCAACCCCCTCGACCTTCCTACAATTTGTTGACCCACTTTTTGGTATTTTCGTTTTGCTGTTAATTAATATTTGTAATTTTCGTGTTTCCACTTGTCTTCTTGGTTCGTTGGCTGCAAGACTTTTAAAAAAAAAAAAAAACAAAAAAAAAACACTCCATGTTTTACTTTTAATCGATGTCTGATATCAATATTAGCTTTATACCATTACTACGCCACAAAAAATCACATTATGGAGGTGTTTATTTTTTCGGTAAAATATTTCAGTACTCAAGCATTTGGAATACCCTTCCCAAACTCGCTTAACTTTATCAAATCTATACCGGTTTTAATCTATACATGGTTTGTCCTTAACATTGATTCGGTACTTAAATTGGCTCAAAACCAAACCGATTTTCGAGTTTAATGGCATTGCGGTCTTGAATTTTAATTTAGATTGATTCTATATTGAAAATTCTATTTGAAAATAAAAATTTTTTTAAAACTTTGCAAAGCAGCTTGTTTATTTTAAAAAAAATTTTTTTTAATTTATAGTTTGTTTATTTTTTGTTTTATCGATTTTGCAATAGTGCAAACATTAACATTAAACTTGACTGAGAGCGGGTCACATTTAAAAAAAAAAAATTATGGTAAATTAAAAAACAAATTTTGAAATCAATTCTACACTTAAAAATATATTCATTATTGAATATAAATTGTAATCGATTTTAGTATAAAACCCTTTATAGGTATTAATCTTTATAGATTCGTTATCTTTGCTATGGATTGACGTCCACAGTTATGGCTCGGAGTGCGCGCTGCGCTTGGAGGAGGCGGTTTCCATTTGTTGCTGTTGTTTTTGTTGTTACCGTTTTATTTGTGTGGGTTGCGCTTACGTGATTAAGTGTCGCATTGAGCAGTCAATAGCAGCATTCACGTTTTATTCATTTTCCATTTGCTGTGAATTTGCTTTTCAATGACACTTTTCCAGTTTCCACTTACTTTATGTGGGTTTTCCAAGCTTCGCTGTGTCTTCTTTCAAATCGTGTTTTTCTGTTATAATGGCAGCCGGTTGTGCTTTGGTTTAGATCATGATTAAGGGGTATCGAAAGCAACTCTCTCTTTCTATACATATATATCCTTTACTAATAATCGTTATTTATATAATACTCGGAAAAAGCTATGCTGATGTGAAACGACAAAATTGTCGAAATGGAATAGATAGATAGCTATATAGATGCAAAACCTCGTGTAGTCGCTTAAATTAGTCAAAATTTGTCTAAATTATTATTGATTTTATTAATTTGCATTCCAAGATGTGGACATTTTCAATTAAATTTATATATCTTCCTTTTGTCGTTGATATCGACTTACAGTCAAATGAAGAACATTTATTTTGAATATATAGCCTTTCTATGTGATTCTCATAAGTTCAAGTTAATCGGACAGAATTTGTTTTTAGTGATGAGATATTTAATGTTTGCACTTTAAAATGTTGTGCAAAAGAGTTAAGCACAAAGGGATTTACGTTAATTAAATTTCTCCCATTTTGCTGCCTCTATATTCTGTCGGCTAATTGCTTAGGATGATTAAATGCTCAGGTATCCGTTTGTCATTTCCAATATATAGTATTGCCTTTGTAAGGATTCCTGGCCATTTCTCTTTTAATTGAACTTTAGCTAATGCTCTTTCTTTTGTTGTTGCAGCTCTTGACGCTGCCCGCGAATGCGTCGTAGGCATAGGAAAGTTGCACGGCAGGCAGCAGTAGAAGCAGGCGCAGGAGCAGGAGCAGAGGACAGTCGGGATTCAAATGTCGTCGTCGTCGAACAACAACGGCGGCATCAATAGTGCCACAAATGGCCGCAGTGGCAGCACTGGCAGCGCCAACATCAACCTCAATCTGAAGGCCAAAACGGGAGCAACAACAGTTGCAACAATTGCAACAACTGCAACGACAACGACACACAAGACTTTGCCGGACCTGAAGACGCAACGGAGCAACAGCAGCGCCGGCAGCGGCCTCGGAGTTGTGGCCAAAACATTGGCCACCCATCGACGCGACAGTTCGCATGTGGAGAAATCCCAACTGCCGGAGCGACCCCTGAGCTATGGCCCGCCGCAGCAGAGCAAACCCGTGGGCCTCAGCAAGGAGCCCAGGGAGGGGCATCTGGTCTACTGCGACGGCAAGCTGCAGGCCGGCACGCTGCAGTCGCTGATAATGCACATGGTGCCCACGCACGACTACTATCCGGAGCATTGTTATCTCTTTGCGTTTCTGCTGAGCGGTCGCTTGTTTATACGGCCGCACGAGCTGCTCGCACAGATCTCAAGCAACTGGGAGCAGCAACAACAGCAGCAGCAGCAGTTGGCAGCTGGCGGCGGTTGCGATGTGGTCGATGAGGCAGTCGCCCAGCCGGCGTCGCTGTCGCTGCACCTGAACTCCGCCTCGCCGCTGACAGCACAGCGCAAGGGCCACGAGCTGGAACTGGAGCTGGAGCCGAAGCCGCAGCAGCGGACATTGACGCAACGTTCGGCGCAGCATTGCATACGCTTGCTATCCGAATGGATTGAGATTTTTCCGTATGACTTTCGGGATGAGCGACTCATGCAGCAGGTGCGACTCCTGGCCAGAAAGTGTGTCTACATTGACAACTCGCTGGGCAAGCAGGTGTCTCGTATATTGCAGCTCCTTGTCGCACGGCTGACGGCCTTGGAGGAGTACGAGAAATTTCTGCAGACGCTGAGCAACGAGGCCGTCGAGCAGCAGCCCCAAAATCAACAAAATCAACAACATCATCAGCATCAGCTTCATCATCATCTGCATTTGCATAATCCGTTTCAAACGTTTTTGGGCAGCTCAGCGAGTGGCCACACCACGAACGGGATGCCAACGAGCGGCGGCGGTGGCTCAGCGAGCAGCGGCAGCGGTGGCGGCAGCATTGGTAATGCCACCAATAGTGGCAACAATTCCGCAACGAGCACTCCACAGCCGGATGAGGTGTTCGGCATTATGGACATCTGTCCCAGCTGCGAGCACTTGGCCCATCAGCTGACCGCCATCGAATTGGAGCGTCTGTCGCACATTGGGCCCGAGGAGTTTGTGCAGGCCTTCGCCAAGGATTATCAGCAGGCCAAATCCGCCACAGTCAGCGTTACAGCTACAGCTAAAGCTGATGCGGCAGCGGGCGCTGGTGTGGGTGCGGGTTCGGGTGTGGGTGGGGTGAGCGGCTCCTTCAACGATATGAAAAAGACACGCAATTTGGAATCATATGTGCAGTGGTTCAATCGCCTCAGCTACTTGACGGCCAGCGAAATTGTTAAGGTGGGTGGAGGTTGGAGCAGGATGAGCAGAAGAAAGAGGAGGAGGGATTAGCGAATGCTTAAATTGATTGGTTGGCAGCGGGGATGAAAACGCTGCATGCGATAAACCCGTATGGAAATATTTTGTGCAAACCATAAAAAAAGAAAAATTTAATTTCATAAGAGCAGACCAGAAAAAAAATGTGAAAATCAATAAGTTTTTCCAAGAAAAGCTGTGAGAGATTTTATGAAATGTATTAAAAAGGTCGCCTAGAAACACATTTAGAAATAGAGAGGAAAAGCCATTATATTATTATGAATTTCCTAATAAGAGGCTTTAATCAGGCAAATTTCATATTTATTACGAATGCTGCTGACCTAATCAGTTTGTATAAGTAAAAAAAAGTCACATTTAGCAATCTTTCTAAATAATGTAAAAATGTATTAAACAAACAGTGAATGATTTTTCATGTAAATATTTGCCATCAACAAGGCATATGAACAAAACGAATTTTTAGTACAACGCCTTTCTATGTGCTTCTCACGACTTCAACTTATGCAGGCAGAACTTTTTATTTTCGATGTAACTATTTTTAATCGGCACGTTATTCTCATTAACACGTTATAAACGTCGCAAATGTGAACAGTTAATTTTTAATACATCACCTTTCTATGTACTTCTCATGATTTCAAGTTAGGCAGACTGAAATGGCTAACGCTCTCTTCCCCTTTCTGTTCCTCTCTTTAATGTTAATAAAAAATTAATACAAGGCATATTAATTAATTTCATTTCTTGAACAGTATCCGAAAAAGAAACAGCGTGTGCGAATTATCGAGTATTGGATTGAGACGGCACGTGAATGCTTCAACATTGGCAATTTCAATAGTCTGATGGCCATAATAGCTGGCTTAAACTTGGCTCCCATTGGCAGACTTAAAAAGACGGTAAAGTTGATTTACAACTAAATAGATTCTTACAGTGAAATTTATTTTAATATTTCTCTCTTTGCAGTGGTCTAAAGTGCAATCGGCAAAATTCTCCGTGCTGGAACATCAAATGGATCCAACATCGAATTTTAACAGTTATCGCTCGACGCTTAAAGCTGCTATGTGGCGCTCCGAGGGCGCCACAGAGGAACGCGAACGCATAATCATTCCATTTTTTAGTTTATTTGTTAAGGATTTATATTTTCTAAACGAAGGCTGCTCGAATCGGTGAGTGTTGCATATGAAGTATAATGTCACAAGTACCCCATTCACGTCCTTTGATTTTTTTGCAGTTTGCCAAACAATCATATCAACTTTGAGAAATGCTCACAACTCGCCAAACAAGTGATGGAGTTCAATGAATGGAAGAAGGTCAAGTGTCCATTCGAGAAATTGCCGAATGTTATTGCCTACCTGCAGCATAATGCGGTGCTCAATGAGAATACGCTCTCGATAGCCTCCTTTGAGTGTGAGCCGCCTGAGAATACTGAGGAGAAGGATCGCTACAAAACTGTGAAAGCCGAAACGAAGCAACAATTGCTGCAGCAATTACACGATCAACAACAGCAACAACATCAGCAATAGTTGAATCTTAGCTACTTAGCTTACGTACTAATTTAAGTTACGCTTAAGCGCTTGCCATGTTTATTTTTTTCATAAACTTAATTTTTACATAAGTCGATTATTAACTTTAAGTCGGGATGAGAATTGTTTAGGCTAAGCTCAGCGACGATTTGTTCAGACAAGACGCATGCGCTGCTCTTAAGCTGGCAAATGACTTCTAAAGCTATTTGCTGCATCCTTCTACAACTTTAACCTGTCTGTATATTACATTTATATTGAATCCACTCTACAATGTATTCGGAGTTTCTCTACTAACGGTTTTTGTTTCCCATACTATTAATCTCTAATATTCCAATTTTATAACACACACTTGCACTAGTTTCCATTATCCAACACTGCACCGAGGCGCATGCGCAAAATACAAAACATTTTCTATGAAACGCAAAGCATCTCCAGAATGTTGCCAGTAATAACATTAATTTAACTAATATGACTAAGCGACAAGAACGATAGAAGCGAAACAAATTGAATTGTATGTACTTAAAGCATTTTATTGCCGCAACTTATCTATAACTATTTGGTTAAATGTATGTAATATTTTATTACAGCGACGTGAAGAAACAACAAAAAGAACACATTTATATATAATGTCATAATTTATTTTGAAAATTTGACAAACTTGCGTGTATGCGTGTTATTTTGTAAGCGAACAGTATTTATATTTATATATTTACACAATTTTATAGCTAAATTAAATAATTTTTAATATTCAAACGATTTGACGACGCTTTTGTCATTGAAGCTTCAACATCTATAAACAATTATTAGCAATGCAGCATAATTCACACATGTTTTCTATATAAGAAGAACAGAAACAACAACAAAAAGTACACTTTGTGGTAGCTACAATGATGCTTATCTTTTTTAAGATTTAATTTTTAATCAAGGAAACTACATATACATATAAGTAAACACACTTATAATTCGGAAAACGAAAAATAATATTGGTAATGTGTATGGTGTCTTTATGATATTCACTTTAAATGGACTAAATTGAATAACAGAGTCCAACATTATCGATTTAAAAACTTTGCTTTTTGAATAAAAACAACTGAACAAAAATCATTCTCATAAAATATTTACAAAGTGTCTTTCAAATTATTAACTTAAATAACTGGTTGGTGGGCGGTTTTGAAAAATACATTTTATTTAAAGTGTTATTCCAGATGGTCTCAAATTTAAAATATTGTAATGGCGCGTATTGGTTTTATGGTTCTGTACAAAAGCTGCTTGCTGCCAATATCCACTTCGATAAACAGTGTTGCCACACATAATCGTTTCGATAGTACATTGGGTGATAACATTTGGCTCGACAACTTTTTGCCCCAATCAGCCCCTACACCACGCGCACACACGCATACAGTGACAGGCACAAAGAGAAAAGCGGCATCGGCATTGGCGCTGTGTTTTATACGCGATGCGATTCTGTTGGCGTGCAGACGTCTTCACGGTGAAAATTAAATAAAAAGTGAAGTCGGAAAAAGCGCATAAAACTCTCTCAACTGATATGTAACCAAGCATACAAGTGTATCAAATTGAATTTTCAACGCAAATGCGAAAATAACAAATGTAGGTGTGTGTGTGTTTGTGTGCATTTATTTGACATTGTAAAGTGCAATTGCAATTTCGTTTGTTTGTGTTTATTTGTGTTAATTACGTAGAAGAGACGCAAAGAGCACCACCAGGACGTTCCAATTGAAGCCCAATTCGTTGCATTGAAGTGCAGCTAAAACAAGAACCTGTTGTTGTTATTATTGCGCTCGTTGTGGGACAAAACAAAGAGAACACAGCGACGGCAAGGCGGAAAAATCGATTGTGCTCATTTTTTTTGTTTTGGTTCGTGTTCTTGTTGCGTTTGCGTGTGTTTGTGTAACTTAGCAAGAAGGAAGAATTGCAACAATAACAAATCAAGACGATAAACCGATAACAGTGTCCATTACCGTCGGACATTTCTGCATGACTCATGACTCAAACAAACAGGAACAATGAAAAATAATCAAAAGTATGCCAAACTGCCCCAAGATTTGGATCTAAGTTTTCAAAGTGATTTGGACTTGCTGCCGGACACAGCGGCCGATATCGATGTCGATGAGTTCAATGTGAGTGGCGCGCCACCTGCTGGTTTAATACTAAACGACAACGACGACGAAGACGACGTCGACGCTGGCGACGACGACGGCGACGACGACGACAACGACGAAATTGTTATTGCAGCGCAGGTTGCGGGCGGCGGCGTTGTTGGCGGCGGCGGCGGAGGAGCCGGCGGTCTGCGTTTAGCCACACGCAAGCAGCGCAAACCGCGCAAGCAGCAATTGGAACAGTTGTACAACAATAAAAACAAGATCTGCGGCCTGGGCAGCGATAGTGTTATCGAGGTAAGTCAATAATTACAATCGATAACAAACTGCTTACTAAGTGAAAAACTCTGTTGACGTGCTGCCAACAACACGATCAGCGACCAACGAGAATGCTTCAAAAATGCTGAAAGTGGGTTGGGTTTCAATTTTAATATGCACGTTCAGCTAATTTTTGGTGGCGTCGGAAGACACACGTATATATGTAGCTAGTGAAGCCTGCATATGCTTACAATTTTTCTTTTCCCCTGTATACAACCAATTTGAAAAAAAAGAATCTCAGAAATGCTACCTAAAATACTTATTTAGCCCAGGCGAAAGATAAAAGAAAATTGACTGCACAAAAGACAAAAAAGCAAAACAAAGAACCAAAAATAAGAAAATAAAAAAACACAAAACAACGCCTATCTTTGAGTTGCCGAAGTCTAAATACCCTTGCAGACGAATAAAAAGAACTTGATATTTGACCGATATTGTTGATATTTGTTCCAGTATATTTATAAAAAAGTTTCATTATAATTCGAAAACAAACAAGTTGTTCTTATAAAAATATATGATATAGAGAACAATTTTTTTTAAAGATTTTTATATGGTTTGTATTTGTATGATATAAATTTTTATAATATAGTAGTCTGTAGTAAAATGAGAGATTAGTTTCTATAGAAACAGATGAACATGGCTAAATCGGCTAGGTTGTTGATACTGTTCGAAAATATATATTCCTACCATGCGTTACATATAACGCGTCTAAATTATAATACCCTCTGCACGTTTATAATAGGGTAGAAAAGAAACCGACAACGTTGCAACCAGGAAAGAAAAAAAATCGATATGACAACAAAGAGCGAAATTTTGTAAGCATTTGTCGCATCTACAGTTAGCTCACCTGAATAAACCAGAGCCCAGAGTTCAAAAGTAATTTGCAATTGTTGGCCAATTGTTTAAATGGTTAGACAAACAAAGGCGGCGACACGGACAATGCCAGAGTTGCCAGAGGTTGTCGAATTTGCTATGCTGCTGCCAGAGGAAATCACGTTTAATGCGCTGCTGTTAATGGATTTATGTTGTTGTCAAACACATTATTGCGGCGGGGAGTCCGCGTAATGACGTTTACTTACAATGTATTTGATAAGCCGAATGTTTGTTCCTTTGTGTGGTCAGACCGATGTGGCATGTTCCACGAGGTTTATGTAACTTGGCTTTTGCGCAGCTTATCTCTTGAGCGGACACACTGAGAAAAGTTGTGACTTCTTTTTAGAATCTAGAATTCAAGAATTCTAAGATTTCTATTTTATTATTTATTGGATTTTACAAGAGCACACACAAAATAGCTAGCTATATTTTTGTCAGTGCATAAAAATCAATAAAGTCTGTATCTATTCTCCATTTACCTAAGCCAAGGCTGCATGAATAACTTGTGGAATACAAGTTGGCGTACTTAATGACAAGGCGTTCACACCTGGTCACTAAATTAATGTGTATGTGTATTAACCTTAATGCCCGCCACGAGTTTGCTGCTCCCCCCTCACCCTCACCCTCAACCGAACAACCGACTCAATCAATATTGCGTCAAGCCCATGTCAATCATAGCCGCATTTTTGATTTCCGTACAACCCTCCTTTGGAATAATTGTGACAGGCATGGGTATATAAATATTTGTATAGTATTTAGATATTAGCAAAAATTTAAAAATATACTAAATATTTGATCACCTTTAATAGCAATTCAAATAAATAATAATATAATACAAAAATAATAATAAAATGGGAATTTGAACGCTTTTAATTTCCGAGCTTTTATTGTAATATTTTTATTTTCGACTCTGACAATAGGGGGAATATCTTTTGACAAGCTTGTCAATCTACACGCAGCTTATTCGTATTTTGCATTGCGTGCCAAGGCTTATAGAACGATGCGAATAATACGAAAGACTCTGTTGAAGGATTACGCACTAGTAATGGGTTTTTTGAATGTGTGTGGGAGGATTTAAGTGTGTGTTTGTGTGTGTGCGTGTGTGCTTGGATTCTGCGTGCAATTAGCGGTAGTATATTTATTTTGCATTAAGCCTGGAATTCGATTGCGCACAAATTGTTTGAACTTCAAACTTGTGATAGCATTCGCTGTAATCGTCTTAACGCTTAATTAAGCACATAAGCCTAATGGAAAACGATTTAAATGACTCGCTTCTCGCATTCGATTTCAATTAAATGTTTATTTACCACTATATTAATGTTGTTACATGTCTAGAACTACACAATATTAAATATTTAATTGCCATTTGCAATTATTCTGTATATTCAGTATACAACTCTGCCGCTTTCATAATCCTTCCAGCATTTGCTCGTACGTGGACAATCTGGCATTCGAAAACCTATATAAATTGGAAAATCTTACCATCGATTTTCAACTTTTCTTTATAACTTACCCGTAGCCAATGCAATGGAAGCCAATATTAAAAATAACGCGACTTTTATATTCATTCTATATAAGTTTATTCGCCTTTGCCTGCTGGATTTAAACTGAGGCTTTGGCATTCAAATTGTGTTTTTGTATGCATATTGTAAACCTCACATTTGTAATAATCTCTGGGAAACCCCAGCAGTATATTTACTTATCGCTAAAGTGTACATATTGTGTTATAAATACACTTACAATAAAGTTATATTTAAATACACTTACAATCAATTTGTTCAACAACTATTTAACTTTAAATGTAATTTAATAATTTAAGTGTAATCTGCGTTTCAGTAAGTGTATTACATCTGAGGCAACACTATCGAGGTTGTTAATTGTCATCAATCATCAATATATATTTATATAGAAAATATAGATAGAAAAATAAAATAAGTATAAATAATATATGTATTTATAATATATATGTATATGAATGTAGAAAATGAATAATGTGCCAGCGTGATCGGGAATTGCTTTATTGTATTACATCATTAATAAGTATTCGGTATTAAAATTAAGTAATTTAATATTCTTAGCGCAGTTTAATCAACAGTTGAGTGCGTTAAAAATTATTCGCATGGCCAAAATCAAAGATCTTAATTGGAAATATTCATGTCTTTATATTGCCTTATGTCTATATTTATGTTAAAAATTATTCGCATGGCCAAAATCAAAGATCTTAATTGGAAATATTCATGTCTTTATATTGCCTTATGTCTATATTTATGTTTTTTTTTTGTCTTCCTTTTCTTTTCGTTGAGTATTAAGTTTTACACTCATTTTCTTTCTCTTTAGGCAATAACTAATTTTGTAGAAACTGATTTGTAATTTATAAGAAATTATCAAAGATCCAAAAGTTTCGTAAAACATTTGCATTATCTTTTTAGTCTTTGATTGGAAAGCTGCTGATAATTGGCCTGGTTTAAAGGCTCCCCTTTAGGGGAGCTTTGCTGTTGAACTCTATTTTACAATAGCCCTATTAAAGAACCAACTCTTACGGCACGATTGCCACCTTGTCCCTGTTCCCAATCGGCTTTTACTGTGTGTGCGTGCAAACTAAGCAATTAATTTATGCTCTGGCCCCGGCTCAAATGTGGCTCGCATCAAGTGCGGCTCATTATGGATGAGAGACTGGGTTGAACCGATGCAATCTAACCTACATTTGGCGAACGTTGTCCTCGTTGCAGGCACGTTGCTGCAGCTGCTGCTGCTGCTGCTGCCACAACACGCATACGCCCCGTGTTTGGTGCTACGTGCCGGGCTTCATTTGGGGCTCAACTGGTCGGTTCTCTCTATTCTCTTTTGTTTGTTTATTTTAGTAAACACAATGCAAAAACAACAAGCTGCAGTAGGTGCCAGCAGGGTCCGAGGGTCGAGGGGCGTGGGGCGTGGCATTGGCAAGTGCTTTTGTGGCGTTGCATAGGCGTTGTCGGCAGGCGTTGTTGTTGTTGGGCGTCGGCCGCTCTGTTGCCTGTCGCCTCTGTCGCTTTTGTTTTTGGATTTGTGACATGCAAAATAAATGCAGAAAACGCTTTGTGCCACATGAATTTATAACACCGCTAAGAAAATTTATCAACCGGGCTTACAGTTAACAGAGCAGCCCAGCAACATAAACGTTAATTCTGCAATTTAAGCGCATTTCATACTATAACAATATCATAATATAATGCACATTATTATGCACCATGCCTCGGCTACGTGTTGGCCATAATGAAGACTGAATGACGATGAAGGAGAGAAAACATAAATTTCTGCAGCTTCTTCTTCTATTTTATCCTTCCTTAACATCATTTGCATTGTTTGGGTTGGGCATGAAGCATTATGAAGCATTATGATAATCGTATTATGTATTTATAGTTATCATTTACAACTTTAGCTGTGACATTTTAAGTTTAACAGTAATTTAGAATATATTATACTTATTCACATACTAAAATATATACTTGTATATATACTTATTCATATTTTTGACGAAAAGAATAGCTCATTAGCTAAAAAAAATAATCACAAATATTTTTTTTTTAATTTATTGATAAAAATAACTATAGAGTTTTTTATTGGCATTTTTTTATTATTTACTTCCATTAAACGAAATTAAGATATCAGAAAGTATTTAATTCTTATATTTTTCACTTTTTCAATTTAATGTTTTAATTAATTAATTTATTTAGCAGCGTCTTTTAAATTTCACACGCCCCGTCGAAGCAATCAAAGTTTTTTTATATTCATTTTAGCTTTTTCTTTTTGACTTGTGTAAATATAATTTGCACTTTTAATTGGTCGTAACAAAAAAAAATAAATAAAATATTTCAAAAATATATGCATATTTTTTTATATATAAAAAAGTATATATAGCGAGAAAACTCTTTCTGTTGGCCAAATTGTTAGCTCGCATCCTGCAGGCGTTAAGCAAAAGTTTGTTTTGAAATTTTGATGTCGCATTTCCCCTCAACTAACACCCTGTTTGCATATGTTGCAATTGTTGTCGCAAAATTTTGGTGTTCAAATTTGCATTTTATTCACGGATTATCATAATGTTGCCTGTCGCTTTGCTGCGACTAAGCACAAGGATATAAATTCGCATGTGGCGTCAGATCGTTCATGAACTGACAAACAAAAAGCTCTTAGGCGTTTTTTAGTTTTATGTATTTTATGCACTTTTCTTTTGACTTACGATTCTGTCAAAATTATTCTATAATATATACTCTTTGAAAATTCGTTCATCTAGTTTTGATTTTATTATTTAGTTTGGTGATTGGAGTTTCTCATTAACAAACCAACTGGTTTATGTATATAATAACATTAAAGTTTACATCAAAATTCAACATATTTTGTGTCCAGTCCTCAAGAGTCAACAAATTGAATTAATTGTGTGCAAAATTCGAAAGGCAAACAGCACAAAAGCCACTAAATGGCGGTAACAACAGCAACATCAACCGGGCACAGAACTAAACCCAGCCAACCCCTCAAATTGTGGTAAAAGTTAAAAAAAACTTAAAGTAAAGAACGCACATACCAAAATACCCTGTGATTGTTTGCATGAAAGTCTATTGGTTATTTACGAATTCTTCTACATGTTACATTTATTCGCAAGCAACATGAATACCCTCACAATGTTTCTAGCTACAGGGTATACAAATGGAATGGGGGAAAACGCTGGCAAACAATTTTGTAGATATTTTGTATGAAATCAAAGTTCAAAGAAAAGCCATGAGGGTTGCCCGTGGGTTGAGGGCATCTACAGAATGTAGGCTGGCAACCTCTGGAATTCGGTGGGTATACACAACTGCGCTGAAATGTATGCTATAAATGCCGTCCGACTGCAACATGGCGTATACATGTTAACCGCTGCTTAATGCGAATCAACGCCAACATAATTACCATAATAATTATCATTAT
The DNA here is from genome assembly GCA_004143825.1 of Drosophila micromelanica. NCBI lineage: Eukaryota > Metazoa > Arthropoda > Insecta > Diptera > Drosophilidae > Drosophila > Drosophila micromelanica. Next base: position 23,045 of record SCDY01000693.1, on the reverse strand, counting down.
ATGCAGCTGCAATTAAGAAAGAAGCAGGGTCTTCGAAATATTTTCATATCCGTTAAATGTTAAATGTTCACAGACAACGCCAGGCGTCAAGTTAGCGGGGCCACCGGCAAATGACAGTTATGAGAGCGATTTCGTGGATGGGGTTGTGATTCATGGATAGTTGGGCGTATGTTGCTGTAAAGCTGCTCTATGGGCCATCATAAACAATACAATCAACAGGAAGTGAGCACAACGAGCTGACAGCAGCGCACTGAAGCAGGAGCTGCCGAAAGGCAAAAACTTTCGCTCCTGCAACGTTGATAAAAGCAGCCAAAAAGGACTCAGCTCGGCAGGAGCTGTGCCTGAATCTCTGCCTTTGCCTTGTAAACATGCAAAAATTGTCAATTGAAAAGTAACAGCAGGAAGCAGAACGGCTGCAGGAGCGTGAAGGCAGGCGGGCAGCAGCAAAATCATATAACGATGTGGCAAAGAGCAGGCAACATTATAACAAACAGCACCCATACACATCCAACATACAACAATAGTGGTAAATGTGTGCTAAAAGAGCCCGCGGGAACAAACATTCACAATCCTAGGGCTCCGTTTTTCTCAATGCCTTATTACGTCGCTCTCTCGTTTTTTCTTATACCACTTAACTCAGCGCCAAAAAAGGGGGCATATGCACTTATAAACAGAATGAAGTTGATAATGTCATACTTTATTAAAAATTCCGAAACTTTTTTGTTTTTAATTAAATACTCAAAAATATAATTTAATAGTATACATAAATATTTTCTTTTCAAAGATTTTATGGAATTAGTTTCTTATAAATACTAGATATTCTCACGATAAATTTGTAAAGTTGTTTTCTTGAGCTACTTTTTATTGATATTTTATTTATTTGTATGAAATTTTTTTTGTTTAAAATAATTAAAATCAAGAGGCTTTTGCTGAATAAAATAAAAAATTGTAAAGCAGAATATCTTGCATTCAGGCTATTTTTTATTTTTCGAGTATTATTTTTAAGCCCCACCCACAACATAAGCTTATGCCCTGCTTTTTATTATTATTTTTTTTTTTTCAGAAACATCTCAAACAAATTTAATTTTTCACCTTTTTTGCGTTTTGGCATTTGTTAGGGCAAAGTACATAGCAAGGTAAAAAATGTGTTGCACACTTAAAAAAAAGGAAACATAAAATCACCGCACACATAAGTCTTATGTGAAAATATGTTGGGTTTATTTAACGAGAAATGCGTAAAAAATTGCCACATTTGCACAGATTTAAAATACAGAGACTGTAAAAAAATGTTGTGTGTTAAGTGCACTCTGACTTTACTTTGGCATCCATTGAGATTTATTTGATTTATTTTTTTGAATCAACAATCGTATATTAATATGTTTAATATATCCCATGTATTTATTTATAGTATAAAACCAAATTTCTCTTTCACATATTTGCATACACATATAAAAAAAAAATGAAGTACTTTGCAGTCGGGTGTAACCGATTGCGCAATACTCATTCAAATATAAATATAATAAACGAAATTCGGAAAAAGTAAACTTTTTTAAGCTTAAGTTTTTTTTAATGTTATGTCTCGGCCGTTAAGTGTGTGCTTTAAAGAATGTTTGTCGTAATGAACATTGAACCCATAACTACGAACAGAGGCGATGACACGCCATGCCACTCCCACTTATAAAAAAGATTGTGGATACCAGTAAGTGACATTTGCAGCTAAAGACAGTGAACGGCCGAGTGTCGAGTAGTTGAGGAAACAGCTGCAAGTGTCACTTGGAATATTCCGGTTTTTTCCCTTCTTTGACAGTTTTAATGACAAGTCCAGAGGAGAACAGCTTGCTCAGCCAACAACGATTGTCCAGCAATGGGGTGGGCAGTTTGGGTAGACAAATAATACATTTTTCACATGGCAAAGCAATTTTCATGCATTTATGTAATGTCAGGAAGGGAAACAGGAGGGCAGCAGGAGCAGATGGCGTGTGGGGCATTGTTATGACAAGCTAAAAATAATTTTGATTGACATTTTGTTAGATGCCGTCAGAGGCTAATGGAAAATTAATAGTTGCCAAGTAAAATGTAAGCAGCCTGTCTAATGTCCTTACCAAGAAAATTGAATCCAGTGAGTGGGGGCAAATGCAATTCGTGTAGGTGAAAAATGACTGAAGCTGTCGCCATGACAGGTCGGTGCCCAGTTGTTGTTCTGTTGTCGCCTCAGCACTCAATGGGCAGATCCTTGCCAAAGGACATTAAGAGCCTCGTTGGCAGCGCACTCAACTTTCTTGCCCTTTGTTTGTTGCTGCTGCCGCGTTAAGCGGATTATGCACTTAGCCCGAGCAGCGACAGATCCTGGACTCCGTTCCCTCTGGTAATCGGAACGGGCACCGAGCGACATCCTTTGCTGAGAAAATCCTGCAAAATGACGCGTTAAGGCTTATAAAACATGGCCAACTAATTTAAATGCCACGGAAAATGCCCGTGGCGAACCTCCCGCCAGGCAACTCACCCAATTTTATGCAGAAGGTAAAGAGTCCAGCGAATTTCGCACATTCATCACGCTGCTTTAAGCTCTGCAAAAAAAAAAACAACATAAATTTTTTACAGAATTGTAGCCCAAAAAAATGTGGGTCAGTTTCGCGAGTGGGTAAAAGGATGCCATGCTAAAATTTGTCAGGCTTAAAAGTTTATGTTACATTTTTGCTGCGACAAATGGTGAAAAAATGGATTATGCTTTATGTCAGTTGAAGAACTAAACTGTTCAACTTTTGAAATTAAGAAATCTTACTCTACTGTCAATATTCATGAAATTTGATAGTCTTCGAGTAATTATTTTACTACGCACATACGCAAAAAAATTACTAAAATTCGAGCTATTTATTTATTAAAAAAACAAAATATTTTAACGAACTAAGAAAGGTGTAGTGGAGTGTAGCAAACAACTCAAAACTCGTCACAGTGTAATTTAAACCAAAATAAACTATATAAACCATATAAATAATTAATAATCCATATTTTTCAACTACAAAATTCATTTAGAGGACAAACTATAGCCAAATACCATCAAACATGGAAATGTTTTGATAAAGTTATTTGTGTTTAAAATATAAGACATCAAGAGTTTTACTAGTCCAAACTTTTCTAAATTTTTTCATGATTTTTGACAAAAATGTAACCCCATCTCAGAGTCAAGTTTAATGTTGTTTTTAATACTATTTATGCCAATCTCAATCAATTAAAAAAAATCCGCATTTTGAACTTAAATTATGCCAATCTCAATCGATTAAAAAACAAAACCGCATTTTAAATTTTGAAGTACATGCTTTTTCCAAAAAAAAAAAGAAAAAAATTCTGTTTTTCAAAAATACATATATTTTAAATGTAGATTCGGTCTAAATGTATAATCATGATCAGAATGTTGTCAAACATGTCAAAGTTATAAGAGTGTGAAATATGGGATCCGAGAGACGGAGATTTAGAGCTGGTGTTTAATTAATTTAATAAGTGTCCTGTGGTGGCTAAATTAAACAAATTTTATACTTAGAATTGTGTGCTGTTTCTTTCATAATTCTATAAATAAACAAAATAACTAAATAGCGTAAATGGCAATGTGTTGCTTGTGTTAATATTAAACTATAAAATACTTTAATTCAATGTATTAATCTGAACCTTATTACTAACATAAAACTTTGTTAAATATATTCCTTTTTTTATTTTCTAATGTGTATTATCGAGCGGTTTGCATTCGGTACTTCTGCGCTGTTTTATTCGTTATTCTTATTATTATATAGAGTGCCATGTGACAGCGTATTGAAATTGTGACAGGATATCAGCTGGCGAATGAATGAAGCGAATGACAGTCGTCAATTCGTATGACATTACATATTATTAAAGGGGGAACATTGACGTGTGTCGAATGACGCACACTGCATATGAAATGCGGGACAGACAGACACATAATCCACTGGACACCAACAGCTGTGCTCAGTTATAGTCTAAGTTTGTTCCACAGGGCGTATGCTTAACGTAGCCCTTGGCATTGTTCACGCTTTAAAAAAAAGTGACATTTGCGCTCAGGCGGCAACTAACAAGCGCAGAACCTTTTCAATATAATTCTCGATTCAATACAATTTACTTTCTCTTCCTTCTTTCTCTACCAAAAACTGGGCAGCGGACACTGGCCGAGTATAGCCAACCCCTGGCCAACTACCCTTAAGCTGCTACTTTGTTATAGCACACTTTCTCGACCAAAATGGCGTCCATAATTTGGCTTATATTACGCTCTCTAAACGCACAAGTTCAGCACTTGAGCTGCCAAAATGCTTATTGCATTTAACGAGTGTCCTCTAGTGGCAATTACGATGTGCATAATTAATTGAAGTGCACAAATGACGACAAATTAATTTATAAAAGTTTTTGCTGCTTGCTTAATCCTAGAAGTCGTATTAAAATATATATTTTTAGCTCAACCTATGTTTATATTATGTTAATTGATTTCTCGCTAGGCTTGTTTTTATTGAAATTAAAAATTGTATTACATATTTTGTAAATATTTAAATCAAAACAAATGCCGATTTATAAATGTTTGCTTTGGCGCAAATAATTGTAAAATTCCTATGTGAAAGTAACATCAAAACAAGCTGACAAAATTACTATCAAATAAGCCAATAACTGAAATTGCTGTTGATTGGGTCACATCGGAGAGTATTGCATGCATATATGATGAGACCAAAGATTCCCATGTTTGCTGTTGGCAATTGTCCCAGAGGTTCAGGTCAACACCAATTTACCAATCGATATGAGTCTTTGCCAATAACTCATGCATTTTCTATGACACCAAATACACGAGTGTGCCAATGGCACTAGACTGCCGGATACCCTGTACCCAGATGTAAATTATTTTCTTACATAATATTTGTCTACTATTTTTGGGTAACACAAATGTTTTAAATTACAACATTCATTTTATAAAATTGAATCGGCACACTTAATAAAATTAATTCCTCCTTGCTGTAACATGCATTTCCATAGTTTATTTTACCCTGTTGGCACATTTTACACAGAATAAACATTTTTACAGCAAAATTGAATTTCTATGATTTATCAGGAGAGTTAGAAAGAATGCGAGGTAAATGGATTTAGGCAAATTCAGAAGTTTGCTTGCCAGTTTTCTACTGCTGCCTATTGATTGTGTTTGCCATGTTGAATGTGCTGCAGCATTGTTCTGTTAACAGTTTGAATTGTGACATAAATTAATTAAAAAATGTTCCATTTGCAGTTCTCTTTATGCACCTCATGCATACAATGTGCGCCTGAATGTCACACGCAGCGCATTCAGACTTGTCACAGCCATTTCGAATATCATTCATTTGCGATTCTTTCATTGTGCGATTGCTAAGGGTTGTTCTTTTTTAATAATGGTTTTGTGCAAATGTATGTAACAGGCAGAAGGAAGCATCTCCGACCCCATAAAGTATATATATTCTTGATCAGCATCAGTAGCCGAGTCGATTAAGCCATTTTCGTCTGTCTGACCGTCTGTCTGTCTGTCTGTATGAACGCGTCGATTTCAGAGACTACACAAGCTAGAAAGCTGACCTTGGACTCATTCGGTTCGTATATACCATACACAGATCAAGTTTATTTCAAAAGATCGATAACTTTTTCGTTTTCTTATTGTCAATATTTATCGCTTTTTTGACTCGGTTTTTTTAGCATAACTCCTAAACTATAAATTTATTTTATTCTGTTCGCGTAAAGCATACGAAGAATATGAATCATTTAGGATTTGGATACCTCCCCCAATATCGATAAAACCATAAAAACCGCAAATCAAATACTACAGACCTGCAATAAGTCCTGAAAATTTCATATCGATCATACATTTCGTTTGGAAGAAAACAAAGATTTCGTTTCTGTACTGGGTGCACGCGCACCGAGTAAAGTGAGTGCTACGTGCATTTGTATATGTGTGTGTGTATGCGTGTGTAAACGAGCTGAAATGTTTATGGAACCAGATCGCAGGGTTCAGGGTATCTCCTAGTCGGGCGGCCCCGACTAGAGCCTTCTCACTTGTTTTTTGTTCGTTTATTTGTTTGTTTGGTGCCCCCATTTCCTCACTTTCCCACTCGTGTATTTGTTCAATCCACACATTTCCTTAATAAAAGGCCAACACGTGTTCGCACAAACGCTCCCCTCCCACCACCCACACACACACAAACACACACACACACACCCACACCCACGCTCATTCGCAGTCATATTGTTTTAATTGATTGGCGAACTTGCCAAGAGCTCGATTGACATTGTTATGAGGCGTTATATTCATCCACATTGCTCATACGCTCCGTTGTTGGAACAACACAAACATTTGCATTGTTTTCGCTGTTGTCAGCGCTGCTGCAGCTGCAATTTAATAATGCATTTCAAAATGAATTTCATTTCGGTCTATGAGCGTTAATCACAGAATTATGGCTAATAAATTACCAAAAATTTACTCAACTTATTATTAGTTATTATCGAATCCATGAATTATTAATGAGCTACCCATTATGAATTATCAGAAAAGCCTAATTAAATGGATTGGTAGAAAAAAACAAAAAAGTAGGATTTGTCAGGCAAAACATTAGAAGTGAAATATCGTCAAAATTTATCTATTGAGTATAATCCTTTATGAAAGGTTAAATATTCTAAAAATTTAATTGAAAATGAAACTGAAATTGACTAAAAAATTAAACTAAATAAAAAGAGATATAAAGTTAAAAAAAATTGTAATTACATAAAAACAAATTTAATATGATTGTTTGAGATCAAAATTAAACAAATATGCTCTTTTTACACTCTGTGAACGGTGAAAAAACAAATGTCACAAACAGTTGCACAAAATAAAGATATGCGGGCAGTATTAATCGGAGTAAGCCAAGTGTAGGTATATTTATTAAATTTACTCCTCTCATTTCTTTGATTTTGTTAAGTATGTTTACCTTAGCAACCGTCTTCAATTCATTCTTATGTTGCATTTTATGTGCGCGGCCAGTTAAACTACATCCAATATATTTTGTAATATTTTTTTTTTGTAGTCTGAGGCAACATCGCAATCTCCTTTTGATATGCTGCAGTCGAGGGAATAAAATAAATATTTGCAGTGTGTTGCGACGTTGACGGCGACGTTGGGGAACAGCGCGGTAAACCCCCTAAGCCCCTTATATAAATATTAAGGTTGCAGCACATCCAACGGAAAATCCCATCAAAATATAAAAAGCGGCATGTCAAACATAAAAGTCCAAGCAGCTCTCTACAAAATGGATTGTTGTTCGTGTTGTTGTTGACCTTAACAATGGGCTGGCAATCCTGGCACAGAGTCCCTACATGGATTAGCCGCAACTTACGACCACTTTTACGGCCAGGAGACGAAGAGTGGATTAAAAAATGTAACCAGTACAGAATACCAGAATTGCTGTGGCAAAGAGAAAACAGGCCTAATCCATTCAGAGTCTGAACGTTGCCAGCATCTGGAATCTGCTGGCAAACCCAGCTCTTCACCCCTTTACACGCGCTACCAGTATTTGCTGTCACAAAAGGCAAACATGCTGCACTTCCTCTGATAATTTTTTGTTTGCAGAAATTCGCATGTGTTCTTATCAGAGCACACAACACATTCAACGAGTTCTAGCAGGCATAGTGTGTTGCCCTTACCCGAAATTTAAAACATAATGTGTGGCTTGGCCGCACAAAATTATATTTTCATTGAATTTTAGGTTTTAATAAGCTGTCAATTATTATTACACATTTTTGGGGCAATTAGCGGTCCGATGTTGTGTTGCTTTCAAAAATTGAGTTATACCAAACAAAATGCTTTTCCACTGATTGCACTGGACGTGAATAAAAATGTCATTAAAATTCTCAAGCATATGTTGCTTTAAGCCACACAAACCACAAAAATACGTGCGTACTCATGGATATACCCGCAGCAAGGCATTTTATAATAGGGGGTCTGGGCCTGGTCTTTGGTAATGGCAACGATATCAACATGTGCAATATGTAGTTATGGCCACAACTACAAGAGCGGCAAACACAAGAAAGGGAAAAAAAAAAAAAATGAAAGTAAAAAAAAAAAAAAAAAAAAAAAAAAGAAAACTGAAAACATTTTCAGAGACAGAATTCCGATTAGACCGAGCATAGGGTATGCCCGTTGGCGAACGGTTGAAACTGCAAAACAATTAAAATGGAGCGACCGCCAGCGGACAGTGGTCGACCAGCAACAGGCACGGAAACCGACAACGAACGTAGCATAGGATACCATATGTACAAAGTGGACAAAAAAAAATAACATTCTATCGCAACCCTAACTCAAACCCGGCAACATTTTTACCCTGTCACAGCAGTTTTCAAAGCTTCCTGCCCGCCCCGCATCCGCTTGCTGATGGGTTGCTGTCTGGCAGGGGCTTTACTTATGTCAATATGAAAATGGGTGTATTGTCTACCCTTTCCTGACTCTCTGTTCCCTTCCGTTCTCTCCATTTCCATGTGTGTTCTGTTTGTGTGCGTTATCAGCAGCAGCCAAGCTCACGTAAATTTCGCCGACTAACGAAATTTTATTGATGCGCAACCTGACGAAAGATGGCAGCAACTACAGATGCAACGTCAAGTCAAGGTGTGTGCTGGTGTTTGGGTATTAGGAAAATTGTCAAACGTTTGCGGCTTAACATATTTTCTCACATATTATGCATTAGAACAGGCATTTGGAGTGATGAAAATTTTTAGTAAATTCCGGTCTTTGATCAAATTTACGCTTTGAAGATGCACTTATTCTTTTAAGATAATGTTTGGAGCTCCAAATTGTATCTTATGTTGTCTATCATAGCATATTTTAGTCAGAAATAAATAAATAAATATTTCAGTTTTGATTGTTTGGTTGTCTATTTTAAAGCTTTTGAAGCTTCAAATAAAAGTTTTGAGCTGGCACATCTGAAATGCAATCATAAGCCAACAATATTTTTTTTGTATACCCTGTAACAAGGAAATGTGATAAACGGGGTCGTATTTAAGTTGTGGTGATATAGGTAACAAGCAGAGGCGGGCTTATAAAGAAAGAAAGACAATTTCATAGAGAGGATCATTTTTATTGAGTATATTCTTTATTATTATTTTAGTAAGTCGTTTTATAGTTCGTTTTATATTGTGTGGTTGTAGAGAGGAATATTAAAATAATTTTATAAGTGCAGGGTATCTGAAAGCCAAACAGTATCTTTGTTTTTCATCTCTCTTGATTTTTTTGATGCTCACTAAAAGTTTTCCAATTTAGATTCATAAACGCACATAACGAGCAAAGTAGGAGAAATAGTGAAAAGCCATGGCAGATAGCTGCTAGTTAAAGCTGCCCGAGAAACAAAATAAAAATAAGGAAAATGAGAATAAAATGTAAATATGGTTGACCGCAGTCGTCCAAAGGAAGCGGCTTAGGTGGCTGCCACATGCAATTCACAAGCAATTTGAAGGCACGTGGTGCACGAATTGTTAATCTAGTCGACGCGTTTCGAGTGTTCATATATGGAAGATATATATATAAATATATATATGTATATATGCTTATATACAATATGCATATAATACTGTTTGCTAGTCAGTGCAACTGCTGCTAGCAAAAATGTAGCCAAATATTTTGCAAAGTTCGCCCATGTGGATTCTCGGCAAAGGAGACACCCCAGTCCGGTTGGCTGGTTGCCTGGCTGCTAACGAAATTTGTATCTGTTTCCAGACTGCGTGCGGTATGCCGCTGACAGACATTAGCAGAGCTTATGTTTCGTTCCACCCCTTGCATCCCCTTTAGAGCCGCCCCACCCCCATGGACAGCGAGTCTCTGTCTAATGCATGCGAAAATTGCAAAAACCTGCAAGTTACAAGTGGAATTTTCCGACAACTATGTGAAGGTGTCCGTGCCTGACTCTGTGTATGTGTGTGTGTGTTGCATCTGACAGTTATGCAGATACTGGCATCAGTTATTTTCATAAACTCGCCCCAGACTGTTGCTTCTGCACTTGGTATCTCTGGACAGCAGCCAGTTAATATTTAGATAAGGGCAACACCTTAAACAAACTCAAATGCTATTTAAGTTATATATTTCTCAGTTTATTGCATTACGTTGCAATTACAATTAGTTTCAGGTGCAGAACTGAAGCTTTTCACCCTTAAACTTGGTTAAAAATACTTTACAATTGTTGGCTAAGAAAGTTATTGCATACTTTTCGGCGCTTTTGGGTTTTAGGGAATCTTTATAACAGCAATTTATACTATACCTTAAAATTATTTTTCAGAGTAATGCTTTATTTAATGTATAATATAATGTATATAATATTCATTAATACAGTATAAATAAATAAATAAGTAAATAATAAGAAATTAATCAATAAGTTTAAGTTTTATTTGTTTGCTTCTTTAGAGTTTTCGAACTTGAATTAATTTTCTGTGCGGAATTTAATTTGATTTTAATTTTAATTAATTCAGTGTCTTGTTTTATAACTTTTACTATAATTGCTCATATTTGTTTTATTATAATTAGTTTTTTTTTGCTACCTAATTCAAACAAAATAAATTCCATTTATCTATTGGTGTCTCGTACATTATTTGTAGGGATTTTCTAATCAAACATTTAATATTAACCTGACTTTTCGCAAAATCACTTCGTATCTGTTATTTATGAACCACCTAAGCGAATTTGTTTGTTCAGGGTACACTTTTGTCAAACTAACCCTAAATAAACCCACCTCTGAACTTCATACACATATCACTATTTGCCTTCTTCACTCTTCCATATTGTTTGTCATTTAAGCTCGAGGTCATATTTCATGCTCCCCCAGTTTCTCTCGTTTCCCTCTCTTGCTCACTCTGATAAAAACCTCAATGGGTTGTGGCTTGCACTCACAACGAATAAAGCGGGAAATATCACCTATCCAATACCTGCAGGCTCTGGGTTCTCAATGACACTCAAATTCCAATAAATAACTTATGTAACGGCAACTGCGACGACTGTCAGATTGTGAGGGGCAAGCGGCGGCGGCGACAGGCAACGTGGCGTATGAGAATTGTGGTTACCACCCAAAACTAACTGCAACTGCGTTAGCTATTACCAACCTCACCTGGCTGCCATTACAACTGGAGATGGGCACGTGTCTCATCTCTAAGAGCACTATACGACACAAACTGGGGTTTATTTATCTAAATAATTGCTTATTATAAGGAATATTCTTAATATAATTATTAAAACATTATAAGTATATATTTTTTAAAATTTTTAAAAATGTTTTTATATTCGTGTTGTATCAGTTCCAATCAATTTCTTATATTTTATTTATTTATTTATTTTATTTATTTTATTTTTATATAAGTGTCACGCCCGGTTACGATAGAAAACACGACACAGACACATCTCTGATTGCCCAAAATTCGCTGGCAATTAAATTGTCCCAATATTTCGTTGCGCCTCATTTTACTCTGCTTGCAAATGGGTTTGGTTTTTGGTGTGGTTAAGGATTTGGGGCGTATGTGCATGTGTGTGGGGCATGTCATATTGAGTACTGTTATTGTTGCTGTTGTAGTTGTCGTTGTAGTTGCAGTTGTTGCCTTTTGCATGTTTGTCGCTGTCACCGCAGAACTGTGCGAGGTGCACATTCGCCTTGAGTTTTGTGGTTGCTTTATCTTTTGAGCAGTTCTGCGGTTATTGCGAATTCTGCGAGTGTGTTGATACTTAATTTGCAGGTAAAATTTAATTGGAACACAGTTTAACTGTATAAAAGGGCCTAACGAAATTAAATGCATAATAAATTTGTTGCAAAAGCATCATATTACAAATTACAAAAAAAAAAATAAAAAGTTATTAGACTAGAAATAATAAAAAAATTCTAGTTATAGTCAATGTCAACTATAAAGCATTTGCTATATCTGATATTGTTCAATAGAATCGAATGTACATTAATTAACAGTGCGTTGCTATGACAAACTTTATTCTGTGCAGCTAAATTTATATCTGATAAATGCATTCTATTTTCCTGTGCTAACTTTATTACCGTCGCCATGACAATGAAGTAATTTCTTACCCTAGCACTTTGGCCCGCGTTAATCAACTTATTTATGGCCAGACGACATGTTGCTAATTTGATGGGCTTTATCAGTGCAGGACATGCGTTTGGGGGCGGGGTTAATTGGCTGGGCGTCAACACAGTTCAACGCACTCTGCGTTTGATGTTCAATTGTTTTTTTTTTTTGCGGGCGCTTAGCATACTCTGTGTTTTACTTCAAATTAAAGTTGTGCTTTAGGAGGCCTTCAGAAAAATCGTATATCTTCAAAATGCGTCCAGCCGCAGTGCCAATTAATGCAGTGGAATTGCAGCCACAAATTTCCTATCCCCAGGACAAAAGGCCTGATGGGACGATGAGTTTCTTGCGCAATCGTAGGGATGGCTCCCAGCAAAACAGCAAGGGCAATCAAACTGTTTTACTGGAGACGTCAGCATCAAGAGATGAGAACGCTGATGACAGGGCATCAGAACTTTCCAACGAGGTATGGCTGCCCTGTCTGTGAAACTTGAGTCAATTAGCCACGTAACTGTGCTGAAACAGAGAGAGAGAAAGTTCGTTTCTTCAAATTTGTTGGGCGTTTTTGGCCATTGAACGTTCCCCGTTATAAACCGTGTTCTCGCATAAAATTTGAGCATAAGTTAAATTCACTCATTAAGAGCACGTGTGTCCCGTTCGACATAACTAGCTTAAACAAACAACCTCGATTCTGTGGCCCAAACAGTGTACGGACTCCTAGCCAGGCTCTCATTATTTTCGTCTCTTTGTTTGCTTCATAACATCACGTTAAGCCAATTAACTTAATTGTTGCTCATTTACCATCTTTTGATATTGCTTTTGTACATTAGCCCGCATTTATAGGGTGCCTCTTATATTTGGGCACATTTTAAATCTAATTTATATATATTTTTATACATATTCTTTTCTTTCAGGTATGTATCATCCGAATTTACTGTCACTAATTAGCGTAAGTAAAAATAAATTAAAACCACTGTAAAAGAACCCTGTATCAGGTGAAAAAAGTCCCCCACCAAAAAGAAAAACACGTCAAACAATCAGGATAAGGCAGCCCTAAAGCATATTTCACACCAAAAATAATTACCAAAACAACATAAAGAAAGCAGAAAAAGAGAAGACTATTTTTGCTATAGCAGAATTTAAATGCTCTTTTAGACACAACTGTATTATAGTAGATATTTATTACAAACATTTACACAATTTATTAAAACAAAGAATATATGTAAAAAGGGTATTCAGGTAACAGCTTGTGAAAACGTCACAAAAGTCTGCCGCGAGCTACACATGAATAATAAAATTGTTAAGGGTAGTCGGGAGATTCCCCAAAGCCAGCAAATTACGCAAGGAAAGAAACATCACGTTGGTTGCGGCAGTTTCTGCCAGAAAACCAGTCAAAACAGATGTGGAAAACCAAGACAAAAGCAACGTAACGTATACGCAGCGTGTGACGAGGCAAAGGAACAGCCGTTGAGCAGTCGACACAAAGTTTGTGACTTGTTCAATTGACTGTGAAAATGACAGGAGAGCGAATTCAACTTTTCCGCTTCTTACAGTTCTTTTAGCTCTATTTTTGGGCAAAAAAATTGCAACGTGATAAGTTGTCGCTGCAATTAGCAGCGCTTTTCAATTATTCTTAGCCACGATTGCTCACATCGATTGAGCCGGTACACCCTGTAATTTCTGAAATAAAGTTGGGATGCGAAACCCATTTCATATTTAAAGTCTGGTTAAAGACAAATATTTGTGCTAGGGTACAGTAAAAGTTGATATAAGATAGTGAAATACTGTGCATCAATGCTTAAGATATCTGCTGGTCAAACATGCTCAGCTCAAGCATTCTTGATTTTTTCCATGTTCTCATTATGGCCGAAGAAAGATTCGCAAATCCAAGCCGGAAATGATAAATTAGTTGAAGGAAATTTGACTTTTGTTTGGAGGAACGAATTGAAAGAGTGGCCAAGTAATAGAAAGGGACGGAGAGAACTTCAGCTTTTAGCATAGTTTTGGACTAGGATTGGCGCATAAGAAAATATTCTACATTAAAAACTTTTTCGATTATTCTGTAGCTATTTTTTGCTCCAAAGTTTCTCAACTGGATTTACTTTAGTCTTTCTTAGCTGCTTTGCACACTTGATCAATACTGTGCTAATGAGAGGGCGAGAAAGCAAAAATGCCGAAACAAGGCGAAAGGATATCAAAAGCAAAGCGTAGCAAACATTTTCTATGTAATGGGCGAAGTAACTAAATTAAAAGTTGCTTTAGCTTAAGTAAATCAAACCTGTTGGCAAGACTGTGAGTTTATATATATATATACACATAAACATTTTTTAAAATTTTTATTTAGTGCATGGTCTATTTATAAATTACTTTAGTTAAAGTTATTAAATATTCATTAGGAATTATTTATTAAATATTAAATATTTATGACTTTACAATTAGCATTTGTCTTGTCTTCCCTATGGTAAAAAAGTTTTTAATTTCAACTTTGGTTTGAAACAAGATAAAGTATTGCATAGTTGGTTTGTTAGTTTGGTCGATTATGTTTTAACCTGCTCTGGCAAATCAACAATTTTCTCAGCTGAGCTCTGTTCACCTTCAATCGGCTTGTCAAAGTTTTTGGCTTACACCTCTTTTGTCTTTTGTAGGATATATACTTAAGCACCCCCGACCTCAACCCTTTGTTCCACTGTGATCCGCCTCTTGCACCTTGCCGCTTCAATCGAATGAACATCAATATTGATTTTGCTTAGTCCGTTTTGCCGGCAAGTCTTTTGTTTAACTACGCCCAAGTTGTTGCCCCACGACGTGCTCCTTGTTCCTCCTGGTTTCTGGTTCCTTACCACAGTTTCGATGCTCTGCCTTTAAATCAACACTTGGCTGCAGCTCGGCTCGGCTCGCTGCTTGTGCCCCCTGTGCCCGCCCCTTTGGCTTTGCTGGCATATTACTTTTGTGGCTTTGCCGCTTTTCTTGCCGCCTGCTAAATGGAAAACTTGTGGGCTGCTCATGGGGCACTTAACGGCTTTCATGGGTTCGCCTGAATGGCTAAAACGTGCGGGGAGCTGCTGCATGCGAAAAGAAATTTTATGGAGTTGCAAACTTGTGCTCGATGATGTAAGTGGCTAAAAAACTACAACCTGCAGCTAACCTGCTTCCAGGCAGACCCTCCGCCTTTCTCCTTTCCTGTCCGCTCTCCCACCGTAGGGTTTTTGTTTTTGTGTAGTTGAGTGCATCGTTAACGTGTTTTGCTGGCTCATCAGCTAGCCAGGAAATTCAATGCTTAGATTGTTTTTTACTTGAAACGCATTGACCTGAATTTCTTATCAAGTAATTTCTATTGAATGATTTTCAAAAACATCTCCAAAAGGAATTCAAAAAACCCAGATATCATTCAGCAGCTCTCGTTTTTGTGCTCCAATTATAATTAAACGAATCAATAATTATGAAATATTATTGCTCAATGATCCAGGCTTAAAATACTGCCTGTTTATTATCAGATACAGTTTTTATTGAGTCTGATTGCTTTTGAGTTGTTTTAAAGTTGTATAAAAAGCTACAAATAAATTATTTGTTGGTAGTTTTTATACAAATTATGTCGGTGGCTAGGATAAATGGACACGAAAAGTTATGAAATAAATTGCAATTTTATATCAACACCAATCTATAAAAACTTCCGATTTCAACTTTAACTAATTATGCGGCGACTGCTGGCAGAATTTCAATAAATTTAAAAGCTCTTTTTTTCATTTCTTTTAAATATTTATATATATATTTTTGTTTATTTATGCAGTTGTGCATTAAAAATGAATAAAGCACACAAAAACAATTAAAATTAAATAAATTGTGAATGCGGTCGTAAGCTTAATTTGATGAATGTGCAAATAATTAACACGCGTAAAATTGTTATTACAATAGAGAGGAATTAAAAAGGAGAATTATTAAGCTGTTGACAGCTGCGGGCGGGAATAAGCTGTTTTATTTTTTACTGAGTTCCGCCCAATTGGCTGAAATCTGAGTTGCATCAGGTGAAATTTAATTAAATATATTAAGCTGAACGGATATAAATAAATTAGTTTGGTTTAAGTAGGATTTTGGGCTGTTGGCTATAACAAAATATCGAATAATTTCATTCGATTCGAATTATATTCGTTGTTATTTAAGAGCTTTTGCTTTTTGATATTAGCTTTTTAATTGGTAATTGCATATTTATTAATACAAATGATATCTTTTCATTATTTTAAATCATTTATTATTGAAAACTTATCAGTTTATTAATGAATTCTAATTATGTTGCTTGTTTTATTTTATGTATTTGTATTAAGGATTTGTATTATTTTGGTAGTTTTGCATTTAAATTGAAACATTTCAATTTAAATTTAAACTACTTTTTAATATAATTTGATTATTCACCTCTATCATTATTCTCTGCTCTCATTTTGTTGTTGTTAAAGCCTGACAAATAAAATCTTCATTCTCGCTGTAATGTAATTAAAAGTATACAACAATCGCAATATTTTTGCTCATTTCAGTAGTATCCTGTGTGGCATGTGTTTATTTTGTTGATTGAAAAATGTAATTAATCGGCTCATGCCACAATGTTGTGGCAGCAATTGAATTAGATAGACGCAATTGATGTTCGCATAAAATATAAATATTTGGTAAATTTTCAATACACAAAAACTAACCCAATAGATTTCTATTTACTTTTTGGATTTCACATAAATAAATTTTCTAATAAATGGAACTGAATTTATTTAAATCAATTTCAATTGTTAGGAATCGAAATTCGGAACACAGACCTATATCGATATACAATATACAATATATTTATGTGTTTATCGCTTATCTTTTAAAAATAATTTTAAACTAGAAGCCGCATCTTATATATTTAAGTTTGTACTTAAAAATTGTTGGATTTTTTACAAATTTATGCTTTATATGCCACAATATCGAAACCAGACTGTTCGATTTGTCTTTTCAAGGTATTTATTGTTTATTAAAGCTACCGCCTGAAAGCAGCCTATAATATTTTCTTGCTCAGGTGTTGACTTGCAAAGTTGGCTTTTATTCTGTGCGTGCATTCCAGATTTATCTGCGCGCTTGAATGACGCCACAGAAGGTTTTGTTGCAATGTGCGTGTTGCATGCAGCATCCTGTGCAGGCAATTTATAGCGTTACAAGCTCCAGCAAACAAACAACAGGTGTCGCTTAAGTGCATCGAAGTAGACAGTGGAGAAAATGTCAGCCATGTATCTTCAGCCCTGGACAAACACATTTGCATATTTCGAACATCTTTTGCTCGTTGGGACAGTTCTTAAGGATACCTATTTTTTAACAGTTTAACAATGCATAGTTTGCGAGCTGGGAAAACTTTATATTTTATTGAAGTTGTGCTGCTCTATAAGAATTTTCAGCAGTTATTACTGTTATTATTATATTTTTGTGCTCTCTTTTGCCGGCACTTTGACGGCAATTTCTGCGCATTATTTTCATTTTTGCAATAAGTTTTCAATAAGGGAAAATAAGCATAATATAGCAAACTTCACGTTTTGCAAACTACAGTTTATTTCCCTGGGTGCTCTCCAATTTGCCCATCCAACAGTTACCTGTAGAACTTTGGCATCAGCTTGTTTTACTTTTGCATTCACAAAACTGTAGTACTCCTTTGTGTTTTTTTCTATACATACTTTTTTTTGTCATAGTTTTCAAGTTTCTTTACGTGCCCCAACAGTGTTTCAACTTCTTATTTAGCTTTGTGGCAAATGTGAAGCGAGATTTGTTTTTTATTTTTTCGTTTTTGTAGTTATAAGCATTACACTTTGTCATAAATTAAGTATGTTTAACATAATGTTATTTTTATGTTTGCTTTCTATTTAGAATAAGTTGGGCTTTGTACAAAATTAAAATAAATGTTGGTAGAAAAATAATTAGAAAGTTAAATCTGTGATTTTTAAGTTTAGAGCACTTTTTAAAATATCTCAAAACAAAACTATAAATTAACTTATCAACTAAGTTTATGTTTATCAAAAAGCAGCCCGGAAATAAAAAAAAACCTGGAATAATGAATTTCTTAAACTTAAAGTTTCAATTATTTTTCACTTACTTTGCTTAAATTGTAAACGTAATTTAATTTAATATTACAAATGACTGGTTCGTAATTACTGCCCACATACAATAAAACTTGACCAGAATTCAAAAGACATGAAAATTGTGCTCAAAGAAATGTCCACAACTTCCTCAACAGGAAACAAAGATACATATATATTCAAATATATATATAACTGAAATCTCAACTTAATTTAAAACCGGAATTCATCATCAACTTTCCTGTCACGAATTTATATGTTAAAATGCGGCAAACCACAAAGAAAAATGGCAATTGCAACTGAAGGAGACAGAGAGAAGGAAAGAAAAGGATAGATACAAGAGTGAGATAGACTGCTAGGAAATAAAATGAAACATAATTCATTTGCCAAGCGGAAAGTAAGAGAAATTCACCGGGCAGTACCCAGTTGAGAGGTTCCCGAGTTAACGAGTGCATTCAACAGGATCTGTGGGCGTAGCACAATGTACGGTTAGGGCGTATTGGGGCGTGTAGGGCTGCTGCCAAAGGCGACCATTAAGTGTGCATAAATTTTCATTTTACACGCACAGAACAAACGAATGCATATAAATTTCGTTCAGCCTGCTATGATAACTGCACACGGACAGAAAGGACACACACAGGATATGGCACACACACACCAACAGAACTGCACTCAATTATATGTAAATTATCAGTCTCTGCCGTGCCCTGCAACAGCAAATTCCAATTTCATTTCACTTCCCGATTTCTCTCGCCATATGTTGGCCTCACTTTTATTATTAAATAATTTCAATGAAATAAAACATTCAATGCACACGCTTTCTGCCTTGGGTTGTGTGTGTGTATATATGAGTGTTCAATATCGCGCCCCAATACAGAATTTTATACAGGTTTTAAAAAAAACCCCTTGGGTAATGGTTAGTATAAAGCTTAAATTGCTTATTGGTTATCATATTATATATTTTTCAAACTAAGTACCTAAAAGTTTATGATTGTGTTGCAGATTTGAGTTTAGTAAAAAATGAAGATTTATTGCTTGCAATGGGAGTTCAACCAAATTTAAATAAGATCAGTTTAAAGTATATTTGCAGGGTTTCAATACGAAACTTCTCTCTTTCTTGCACTTCTCGCTTTGCCTTTATTCGTTTATTGCACAATTTTCTGTTTGTCGCACGCGGCGTATACGTAA
This sequence comes from Drosophila micromelanica, assembly GCA_004143825.1. NCBI lineage: Eukaryota > Metazoa > Arthropoda > Insecta > Diptera > Drosophilidae > Drosophila > Drosophila micromelanica. Next base: position 3,690 of record SCDY01000693.1, on the reverse strand, counting down.
TTTATCTATGCAACTGCTGTAGCTGCTGCTATACACGCCTTTCGAGCTGATTTCATTTCCGTTTCTGTCAGCAATTATTTGCTCCATGCAGCTTTGCGTTAGTTGTGAGAAAAAGTTATCGGGAACTTTGTCAATATTTTTTGTTGTAAGTTGTTTTTGTTTTGTGTTGTGTTGTTTTGTTTTGTTTTGTTCCCTATTGTCTGTTGTTAAAGTTTTGCTTTGTCGTTGCTGCTGTTTGCACTTGAACATAGTCTTAATTAATTAAATTTACAGTTTAGCGAGACTTTTTTTCACAGTGCTTTGTATAGCATTCGGTTTTCAGCGCTGGGAATCTGTGGTCGCAACCTTTTGTAAAGTTTTCCCTTAACTTGAATTTGAATAAATGATCGTAAATTACTGTGGATTTCATATAGCTATTGTCTGCCTAATTTTCTATATTTATACCGTAATTACTGCTGATGTAGTACTCAAGTTTATGACAGTTTTATGTGTTTTGTTTTCCTGACTATTACGATCGAAAGCTGAAAACTTGAAAAAGCAATTTTTATTTTCGATTTTTTTATCAGTTTCAGTTTTCCAATTTGAACTGGCATGCAAACAAAACAGTTAGAAACTCTCGCTTGGAATCCCATGCGACATTTTAGTGTCTTGCGGCGGAGCTTAAATAGTTTTACTGTACGGCTCACATTTCGCAGTTGCACAATTGCAATTTACATGTTTGGCTCCCACATGTGTCGTCTAAATTGTCACTTAAGTGTCACGCATTTGGGTTTTCTGTGTTCAAACTCAGTTCCGACTCCGGCTCCAACTGTGTCCCGACTTTGCATTGCATTGCATTTGGCACATACATTGAAAATAAATTTGTATGCCACATCTATTAGTGCCGCTTGCCTTGCTTTCCCTTAGAACAACCGAGCGGCATTCAGTTGTGGCTTCCTTCCTTCCATCCTTTGCTGCGGCTATTGCCGCTGGATACGTGCATCTAATGAAGCTTGCTGCAGACAATGCACCAGCCAAATACAACAATTGTCTGCTTTGCATTTTTCAGTCAACTTCGTTTGGCATTTGTGTTATCAACGTTCGTTCGTTGGCAACAGATTGTCACAAAAATTGACAACAACTGAAGAATTGAACAGGACATCGTCTATGGCTTGATTTCCATTGACGCAACTCAACCGCATTAACTTGCCATTGACTCAATGACACAAGCTGAACGTTGGAATGGAGTGCAGCATAAAGAAAACTAATAACAAGCCTCGATAATGGAAGAACAATTCTAAATTACGTCCTATATGATTAGCTTTAAGCTTGAAGTGAGCTTAATTTTCCTCAATCAATGCAACTCTGCTATATTTCATAAGCTTTGAAAGCATATTACAAAATTAAATTTTTATAAAAAAAAAAAATAAAAAATATCATATTTCACTTTTGATAGAAATTTGCAACTTTACTTTCATTGAAAAGTTATTAATACGCCATGTTCAACGCTGTTTCTTGTATTTCATTATTTATATTTAGAATAATTCAGACTATTCAAACTGTAAAAATTTATTTAAATTATATTAATTTATTATTCTCTTTTTAATTTGTTGAAACACCTTCAAATACCTTCAACGAAAGCTTTTCATTTATTTTTAAGCTCTAAACTTTAATACGCTTTTTCAAGATTAAACCAAAGCGAAAGAATGTACGTTTATAACAAATTTAAGTCGTAGATTTAACTGATATTCAAATTAAAATTCCAAAAATGTAGTGCTATTTGCAGCTTTAATTTGCTTTTCAAAAGCTTCTGTTTTAAATGAAGTTGACATTCAATTACAGTTTTGAGCCGATATGATTTAAACTTCAACAACGAATGCCACACGGCGTATAAGCAATATCATATTATACAGTTATCTAGTTAAGCTCTTGCAATGCATATTTTATATGATTTTAGGGGCTGCACGCTCAGCACGAAGCATGTTCGCCTTGCTCTTGGTATGCAGCGCATGTTGTTGTCTGTCTGCGCACCCACTTTGCACCCCAGACAGGCATCTTCTGCTGTCCGACTTGCAGCCATTTTTATCTCGTTGCGGCTCTCGAGTGTCAAAGTGAGTTCACGCCCCCCCGCCACGCCCACGACTTGCGCTGGAGGCGCTGCAAACTATTATAATGGTTCTGCCTGTAACGACAACGCCAACTTTGCGATTTCTTTTATATCTTTTCTTTCTCCCCTACATAAAGTGTTGTATAGAAATTTGTTTTAACACCTACCTCCCGCCTTCCCCGCTGGGTTCGCATATAGCAAATATTTGAGGCATTCAAGATTTATTCGTTTCCATTACTTGGCGGCGACTGTATCTAGTGATTGCTACGTCTAGTGCTCGGATTCACATCCACTTAGTTGGATGCATTGTGTGCAATGTCAGCTCTTCTCTGCCACATCCCTCTGCATGTCTGGGGACGCTGAAAATCCATATGTAAATGCAAACCAATGCAATCCATTATTGTTTCTCGTATTGTGTATTCAACGCTGCTCCCAGGAATATTTGCCCTTTGATAGGATAGTTTGTTCAGCTTTAAACAGCACATTGTTCCCCACTAAAAGCTTTAAAAATGAAAAAAAAAAAAATGTAATTATGACATTGTGATTTTAATTGAAGGTCTGCCACAAAGGAAGTAAACGAAAAACGGAAAACGAAAAGAAAACCGAATGGGCAACAATGTTGCGTTGTGAAAATTCTGTATAATGGGTGTCCATTCAGCTGGAAATGCTCGATTAGATTACAGCAGATGATAAGAACCCCTAAGGGCACAATAGCACTAATTTAGGTGAGAATTGCGTAGAAAGGCTGATAGGCACTTTTCGCAAATGTATTTAAATTCGTTCACTTCAATTTTTTTATAGAAATTCTTAAAGTGTTTTTAAAAACAAACGAAAAGCGCAAAGTAACATAATGTGCTAGCAAAAGAAAAATGAGTTGCAAAGAATGGCAGCACTTAAAAGTATAGAGAGCCAACAATCTCCAGCCCCATTCCCCAAAAGTAGGGAACTTGCATGTAATTGTCTGGCAGTTGGGGCAAGCACCCGTTTTAAAGGGTTTTTGTTTTGGGGCAACAAAGCGGCTCACACACAATTGAGGCAGGGCAGCAAAATGTATATACATATATATAAGAACCTAAATATATGTATATATGTATATTTGAGCTGGTTTCCTAGTTTTTCTTTCAAATGCAAATTTTTATGTTCCGGCTTTCGCATTCGCAAATAAAATAAAAAAAACAAAAAAGCGCCGTTTTAATTTCAAGTATGCACAAATTTTAAGAAACTCTCTTTCTTGAAGACTCTCAAATTAAGCATTTATTACTTTTAACAGAATCAAAAATATTCAAATAAATTTCTGTTTTCTTCTTTTAAATTGATAAATGTAACCTGATATTTATTTTTTTCATAAATATTTTCTTAGCATGTCAAATTGAATTTGCGCCAGAATAATATCGAATATTATTTAATTTTGCTGTTTATGAATATTGCAAAAAGGCGAATTCAATTAAATAATGTTTTAACATAGTCAGAAAACATCAAAGTAAGTGTTTCTGTTTAACTGCCTGGCATTTTTTATACCCTGAACCCATTGAAAATGGGTGAAACAGGGTATTATGGTTTTGTTGAAATGTATGTAACAGGTAGAAGGAGGCATCTCCGACCCC